>JASSUY010024106.1:0-16429 GCA_032466535.1 Forpus xanthops | reverse complement strand
AGCCAAAAATCCAAAACACAGTGCTCACCAGCTACTACTTAAAGAAAAATGACTGCTGCTGCTGAACCCATGACACTTTGTATAATTAACAATGCAATCATACGGGTGTATCTAACTGCCCATGTTTTTTAAGAATTATCTCAATATCACTAACTGAAAAAAAGTTATTTTGGCACCACTCCTTCAAATGGGAAATCTATCCAGGTCCAAATTTACCATCACTTGCAATTTGTATTATTACTTCATATCAATAGGTCATACTTTATTTTCTTCCACTGTAAATTCTTCCCTGGAAAATGTGCTCAAAATTTCACTTGTGTGCTGATTAAAATCATCACAGATGGGCAGCTTATACATGGGCAACCACTAACCAACTGGTAAAGAAAAAAAATGACGCGACATAAACACAAGGCTAATTCTTGAAATTCCTACAATATTTAAATGCCTACTTTAGGTCCTTTGCAATAATATAAAAGCAGAATTGTTCAGGGAATGATTCTTATATAGTAAGATGCAGATCACAGAGAAGCTATTCAGAAAACTTTTCTTATCCTCAGAGTAGAATACACAAAGGTATGTGTATATTTGAAATTTCAAATTATGTTACCTGTCATGTCTCTGTTTTTTTTCCTGACACGTGGAAAATATGATAAACAGTTTTATATTTCCTCCGGGGGACATCAGACATATCTTTTTAAATTATGTATGGCTATTCATTCCCACCTGGCTTATTTTCTTTTCAAGCTTAGACCATTGCTGTCAAGTTCCAGAGGTGTGACTGTGTGTTTCTGCTAGAAGGCTGATTCTATGTCCTACCTAAATAAGATGTAGTAACCTTGTCCCAAAGTCTTCCCACCATATAATGCATAACATACCTTATATCTCAATATTAAATACGTAGTCCTAAATTTGACACATAGTTGCCCCAGGTTCTGTTCAATGAGGAGAAAAAGGCACATTCAGAGCATGATTGAGATCTAATACCCAGTAAACTGCCATCTGAAACTGCTCATTTCTTTCCATTAACAATGCAGACAGCCTACAGCAATCATGTTCTTAATTTAGTCATTAAAGCAGCTAAGTAAAATGAATCTGGGCCATGCTGCCTGTGGGCATGTAGCCCTGGAGTCACTGTCATTTGTTCATGGTTCCCTACATACATCATTACTTCATACATACTTCATTAATGTTGTTCTATTCACAGGGGACATTTGCAATTTCACCATTTATATTAGAAATCCGAATTAAAAAAGAGAAAGAATATCATTCACTTGTGAACATGGGACTTGTAAGCACAAAAATTCATAGCAAATAACTCTAATGTAAATAAAGAGTAGGCATATCACTATATGATTACAGTTATGGGTGCAACAAAAGAAAACAAATGTAACTACATTATATTATACTCAAAGGATATTCACACATGTATGGATCTTTTTTATCAAATTAGAGAATAGCATTACACTATGCTAGCTAATATAAACACTATTATTTTTACAGCTGATCAAGTAAAAGCAAAAAACAAACTCCAGCATTTATATAGTATGTATTTGACAATCTCATAGTCTATGGACTAAAGAATTTATGGTTGGTTTGAAACACATGTAAGTTATGGAAAGATGATACAAGGGCAAAATAGGACAAAATATAGGTTACATGCCTCTCTGTTTATCACAATATGCCATAGCAGAAGTTGGTTATTAATTATGCTTGTTTTGAGCTTGTATTGATCAATCCATATGTCAATGAGATGCATAAAACAATCATCAATGTGTTTATAAAGCTGTATAGGTGCATGCAAAAGAAATACCTTCTTCCACTTGTCTGGTTTCTCTCTTAATGTGCTAATGTACTAATCAGTCAGTTCTGCATATAGTAACAGCCTTAGTGCAATTATCCTAAGTAACATTTTTAGGGTAAGATCAAAGATCTCATAGTTTTTATGAGAAATCAAGCCAACCAGCATTTTTGATTTGTTCAGAAATTCTGATTACTTTCATGACAGTCGTGAAAATGCATGTCTGTCAGAGGAAGTCCCTTGATATTCTTTCATGGATTCCTCCTCTGTATTAACAACGTTTAGCTACATATTCCACAGGCCTGGTTATGTATAAGGTTTTGTTTGACTATTCATTCAGTCACATACCATTTGGGAGATTTTCTTCTGTGTACTGCTAGGGATTTCAGTATAAAGAATTGAAGTGTCCATGCACTTACAGTGTGTCTTCTGCTGTACCAGTGATCAGCAATTAAAACATATCTTTTTAAGTTCAGGTGATGCAAACACATATATTATATAGCAGCACATAGTCAGAATTATCTCCAAACTTTAATAGGGTTTAACTATACAGATTCATATTTGAAATTCTCTTTTGAGAGTTAGGTAATTACAGTCCATTGTCCAGTCTGTCCTGATTTAGTAGTCCCTTAGGTTTATAATAAACTAGCTAGTGAGGGTGTTTTCAATCCTTATCATGATGAGTGAAAATGAGAGCTCCAAGTCCTAAAAGACGCTCTGTAGACACAACAGCTGTGATAATTTGGCTTCCCTTTAGAGACATGCTCTTTCTCAGCTTTCCCTCCACCCTAAGCCCAAACATATAACACCCTTTCATTCCCAAGGATTGCAATCCAGATTCCAGGTACTTTGAGCATACAGTATTCTTGGCTGATTCATCCACTTCTTTTCCAACACTTGTACCTCAAATTCTTACACCTCAAGTTCCTTACACTCCAGCTGTAGTTGCTGATAGACATTGTATATTCATTGTCTTCTGTTATTTTTTAATCAGGTCCCTGTACCCATAGCCAGTGATTCCTAAACTCCCTACACTTCAGGTGTCTACCGCACTATTCAAATATCTTCATGTACTGAGGACATTAATGTCTGATCAGCAATCCTGACCTTCAAGTGCAACCACAACAATGTATTTCACATAAATTAACTTGACTTATTGCTGTATAAAAGAAGGGATAGTGAGAAGAAAAAGAACCTTACATAGCTGACAGCCGCAATATACAGTCTATGAACTGCAGGCAAACTTTGGCCTCATTCAGTTCCTATCTTCCCACTCCTTTTTCTGTAGCTCATATTAAATGTTTCATTCTTCATATAGTTTCCCAGGATGGGAATAGAGAGAAAAAAACTGTTTGGAGTTCTTTTTATACTACTTTCTTCACTTTCTTCTGCTCAGAAATAGATTCCTGACACTCTTCAAGCCTTCTGTTCTGTTACCCTCTTTTTTAGAGTTGGTACGAACTTACCTTTGGACTTCAGTGAAACATTGGCACAGGCTGCCCAGATGTTGTGGTTTAAGTCCAGCCATGACTCAGAACCAAGTAGTGCTTCTCTCATTCCCCCCCTTCCTCTCCCCCCACTCCCAGTGGGCTGGGGAGCAAATTGAAATAATGTAACTCCCACAGGTTGAGATAAGAACAGTCCAGTAACTAAGGTATAACCAAAACCACTGCTGCTACCACCAATAATAATAATAATGATAAGGGAAGAGAATACAACCACTCACAAAACACTGACCAATACCTGGCCCAACCGAGCAGTGATCTAACTCTTCTGGATAACTGCTCCCAGTTCATATAGTGGACATGATGTGCTGTGGTATGGAATACCTCTTTGGTTAGTTTGGGTCAGGTGTCCTGTCTCTGCTTCCTCCTAGCTTCCCCTCCTCCGTGGCAGTGCATGAGACTCATAAAGTTGTTGAACAGACTAAACATTAATCAGCAGCAACTGAAAACATCAGTGTTACCAGCGCTGTTCCCAGCCCTGAAGTCAATAACACAGCACTGCAACAGCTACAAAGAAAGAGAAAAAATGACTCCTGTAGCTGAATCCAGAAAAGTGTCCACCTCTTATTCCATACCATTTGTGTCATGCTCAGATCCCACATTTTCAATATACCTTCACTCTTACCTCATATAGATACATATATATATGTATGTATACAGAGAGAGAGAGGAGGGGAGAGAGAGATCATTCCTTATTGCATGACAGATCCTTATAAAGCTACTGAGTCCATCCAGTCCACGATACCGGGCTCTACCTCTTGTAACATCTTTCAGAGCAGGAGAATCTGTGTGTGGTGTCAGATCTTTGCCTGCTGATGCTGATCGTTCCTTTACTGCAAAACTTGTCTGATTTCATCAAAGTTCATTCTTTGCTGGGATTATGGCTGGAGGGAAGTCAGGAACAGAAGCTGGAGACCTGGTGGGATATAAAAAGTGCTACATAGCAGAAAACAGCATGCAATTGAGTTCATTGGCTGTTTTCCCCTAAAATCAAATCCCCTTGTAGTATACATAGGAATTCTCCATCTTCTCTCATTACCCACGAAGTACACCAAGTATATCCAGGCCCCTGAGCAAAAGAAATACTACGAGTGGGTTTGCTTTTACCTGAAGCAGGAATAACCCAGACTGTCTTCCCCAGTAAATTTGTTATGTGCACCACAGGAACTTTGTCCCCCACTACAGTATGTAGAAGTCCTGACTGGCCTGGACCAGCCATGTTGGCAGATCCTCTGATGTTGACCAACCAACTGGCTTTTGGTAAATATGTATCCCAATGTTTGAAAGTCCCACTGTCCATTGTTCTCAATGTATTTTTTAACAACCCATTGTACCTTTCAATTTTCCCAGAGGCTGGTACATGGTAGGGGATGTGATATACCCACTCAATGCATGCTCTTTGGCCCAAGTGTCTATGAGGCTGTTCCGGAAATGAGTCCCATTATCTGACTCAGTTCTCTCTGGGGTGCCATGTCACCACAAAATCTGTTTCTCAAGGCCCAGGATAAATTTCCAGGCAGTGGAGTGTGGCACAGTGTATGTTTCCAGCCAGCAGGTGGTTGCTTCCACCATGGCAAGCACATGGTGTTTGCTTGGCAGGTTGGTGGGAGTGTGATATAATCAATCTGCCAGGCCTCCCTATATTTGTATTTCAGCCATTGTCCTCCATACCAAAGAGGCTTTAACCATTTAACTTGCCCAATTGCAGCACACGTTTCACACACATGAATACCCTCGGCAATAGTGTCCATTGTTAAGTCCACCCCGTGATCACAAGCCCATCTGTGTGTTGCATCAATGCCCTGATGGCCTGAGGTATCATGGGCCCTCCAGGCCAAAAAATAATTCACCCTTATGTTGCCAATCTAAGTCCATCTGAGCTACTTCAATCTTAGCAGCTTTATTCACTTGTTGGTTTTTCTTTTATTCCTCAGTGGCCTGACTCTTGGGTATGTGACCATCTACATGGTGCACCTTCATCACCAGGTTTTGCACCCAGGCAGTGATATCTTGCCACAGTGCAGCAGCCCAGATGGGTTTACATCTGTGCTGCCAGTTTCTCTGCTTCCATTGCTGGAACCACCCCCGTAGGGAACTTGCCACCATCCATGAGTCGATATCAAGTACTGGCCACTTTTCTTGTCCAGCAATGTCCAAGGCCAGCTAGACGGCTTTCACCTCAGCAAACTGACTCGATTTACCCTCTCCTTCAGCAGTTTCTGCAGCTTGTTGTCAGGGACTCCATACAGCTGCCTTCCATCTCCAATGCTTTCTCACCATGTAATAGGACCCATCAGTAAAAAAGACATATCGCTTTTCACTTTCCGACAGTTTATTATATAGTGGGACCTCTTCAGCATGCATCACTTCCTCCTCTGGTGACATTCCAAATCTTTACCCTCTGGCAAGTCCATGATGATTTCTAGAATTCATGGACTACCGGGATTTCCTGTTCAAGCTCATCCTGTTATTAGTCCAGACCACTTACCCCGCATAGCATTGGTTGCATAATGTGTAGAGGAGACTCTGCCTTTGAACATCCAGCCCAGCATGGGCAACCAGGGTGCCAGGAGGAGCTGTGCTTCAATATCAATCACTTCCAAAGAAGCTCAAATCCCTTCATAGGCTGCCAGTATCTTTTTTTCAGTTGGGGTATAGCTGGCCTTAGATCCTCTGTATCCCCAACTCCAAAAGCCAAGGATTCGACCCCGAGTCTTCTCCTGGAGCTTTCTGAGAGAGGCTCCAGGTAGGACCATTCTCTGTGGCTGTGGTGTAGAGTACATTTTTTTTTACACCTGACCTGGTCCAGACTGTCCAAGGGCTACTGCATGAACTGTCTCTCGTTTGATTTGTTTAAAGGCTTGTTGTTGCTGAGGGCCCTATTTAAAATAATTTTTCTTCTCAGTCACATGATAGAGAGGGCTTACAATGAAACTGTAATTTGGGATGTGCATTCTCCAGAACCCCACAACACCTAAAAAAGCTTTTGTTTCTTTCTTATTAACTGGGGAAGACATTGCTGTTATCTTGTTGATCACATCTGTGGGGACCTGGTAACGTCCATCTTGCCATTTTATTCCCAAAAATTGAATCTCCTGTGCAGGTCCCTTGACCTTACTCTGTTTTATGGCAAAACCAGCTTTCAGCAGGATCTGGATTCTTTTCCTCACTCTCTCAAAGACTTCTTCTGCTGCATTGCCTGACATGATAATGTCATCAATGTATTGGAGGTGTTCTGGAGGTTGCCCCTGTTCCAAACCAGTCTGGATCAGTCCATGGCAGATTGTAGGGTTGTGTTTCCACCCCTGGGGCAATCGGTTCCAAGTGTACTAGACTTCCCTTCAAGTAAAATCAAACTGTGGCCTGCACTCTGCTGCCAGAGGAATTGAGAAAAATGCGTTGGCAGTATCAGTCATGGCATACCACTTGCCTGTCTTTGACTCTAGTTCATACTGAAGTTTTAGCATGTCTGGTACAGCAGCACTTAAGGATGGTGTAAATTCTGTCAGGCCACGATAGTCTACTGTTAGTGTCCACTCTCTGTTAGACTTTCTCACTGGCCATATGGGGCTGTTAAAGGGTGAGAGGGTTCTATAGATCACTCCTTGGCTCTCCCATTTATGGATCAGCTTATGGATGGGAATCAGGAGTCTCAGTTTGTGCGATATTGCCTAAAAACATTGGTGTTATCAATGCTGTTCCCAGGCTGAAAGCCAAAAACACAGCACTGCACCAGCTACTAAGAAGGAGAAAAAATGACTGCTACTGCTGAACCCAGGACACCAGAGAAGTTGTGGTCACCCCGTACCTTGGAGTTTTCAAGACTAGGTTGTATGGACCTTTGTGCATTCTTATCTAGTCCTCCCCATTGCAAGGGGGATAAAACTAGACGATCTTGATGGTCCCTTCCAACCCAAACTGTTCTATGATTATATGATTCTATACTATAATATCTCCATATTCTTAGGAAAGCCTTTTCTCATGCCATTTTGTCTGTTTTCCTTCCCCATGCTTTAGGCTGTTAGCACTTTAGACAGATGACTTCATTTAGAAAGACTTAATTCTTTGTTTTTAAAACAATATGTCTCTGGTCCCATACCGGAAGTTAAGTGAAATACAAATATTAATCAATTATACTGTCACACTAATTTTGAATTATGTAATCATGGATGAACAAAAAAAAGCATTGTCTGCTGCTTTCTTACTTTGTTCTTAGGGCTTATGTGGACACACAAAAAAATTTCTTCCTTTTAACCAGAATAATCAGGATGAAAGATCCTTCAGAAGCTTTCAGCAAATTCACTTTCTTTATTTTCTGTGCATGTCTTGGTCCCTCTCATCCTTTTGTTCACTACTAGAAAACTGAAGGTCAGTGTCTAACTTTACAGAAGATGACAAACGGAAGCGTCCCTTTTATACTTATGGAGGTGAGTAGATAGTAGCAGCATTTGTGGCTACTATAGGTTAAAAATTCCTGGGGAGACATATCAAGAGGACAAAGTCAGTTAGAGTGCTATCAGCAGTAGGTCCAAAAAGCAGCAGGAGGTGTCCTGTGCACCAGAGCTCACACTGATAACTATCTATCTAACGAGGCAACTGAGAACGCCAGCTATTTTTTGTCCTCCCAGGAATTTTCTACTTTCTAACTCTATTCAGGTGTCAAGCTAAAATGAAGGACAGTTTCCAGTGGCTGAATTGATGTAGGGTTGGAAAGGGCATCAAAAGAAAATAAAATTATATTTTAACAGAATACAAATTCTGATTTTGCTCACCCATATTTAATTGAATATGTACACAGAGATATTTTTTATTTCATTAAGTGAAATATTGCAGGTATTGTGGAATCATGTCCTCATTTCTTAGGATCTGTTATCTTGAATATTGTACTCAACATTCTCCACAAAGAAAAACATTATTCCTTCAAAAATGATGGAAGTCTTAGTGAAGTGCTTATGTACCTACATACAACTGTGTGCGTGTGTGCATGTGCACACATAGGAAGAAAAAAAAAGCACAGCTGAAGTACATATGTTTGAATGAACTTGTAGAAACCCTAAAGCTGTATTTTTTTTTTTTTTTCAGTTTACAACATGGAAATTGATAATTCCTCTGGCATTATCCATTTCCTGTACTGTGTGCATTGAATCAGAAGAGAATGCTGCCCTTCTCAACCAAAATACATCAGAATTCAATTGCCATTAGCACTTTGGTGTGCAGAGGAGTTTCGTTATTTGTCTTTCATCAAGTTGCGCCAATACCTTGTTTGAGACTCAGTGCATCTGGAGCAATTTTGCTATCATATATATGAATGTTACTCAGTTTGATTGACTGCTGAGAATACAAGTATATTGTATCAGCATTTCCAGATGAGAACAGTAAAGAAGGAAGTGAATCCTGATAAATACTTACGTATAATGCTTCAGTGACAATGAGCAAATGTATTATGGTGCCTTGACTTTGCATTGCTGTACAGCCAAAGCAACAGGGCTAAGTCTGGAAGGAATAATATAGAAACTGGCTGCCTTTAGAGACTGTTTCTTTCAAAAGCAGAAGTTTTTGTAATCAGGTAAATCCAGACTACAACGTTTCATGTAAATGGGGAAAATGCATCTAATTTTCCTGTAGGAAAGTTGTTGCATAGAAATCTTGTTATCTAAAAATTTTACCTTATTCTTTGCTTCCTGTGTTTTAAGAAAATCAGTAATTTCCTTAACAAACGCTATTTGAGTTGATTACATTTTCTGCCTATATAGGAAGCCCTGAAAGGAAAAAGTAGCACCAGTACCTCCAGCCCTGGTATCTATGTATAAATGTTACTGCACCACATGTACTGAACAAAGTCTTATCTATCTACAGAACTCCACCCCTGACCAGACATGGTCCCTAAATATAACTGTGACGGTGTGGTGGTTGATAGAAAAGGTTTAGTTTCAGAATTTTAAGAACTGTAATGTCCACTTCAAAATTTGAAGCTGTGCTAAATCATATTGAGACTTTAGATTCTCTTCAGATGAGCAAAGTTTGCATAAAATAGACTTACAGAACAGAAATATCCTAGACAAACACATGCAATTTGAAAAGAATTGTATTTGATCTCTTTGTAATAGTCTTTTTGACTGTCTCCTTCCTTCATTAATTTCTTTCCTTATCTTTTTAAGGCATCTTTATAATAAGCTTCCTTTTTAATTATTAGCCTTCATCTTTTCCTAGCACAATACGGTCTTTTCCAGGTTCAAGTTCTGGCTGAGCCAGCTGCTCTAAGTATTCAGAGCAAAGTGTGATAGTCTCCCTAGCAGTAGAGAGCACTTCAAACCTTAGAGTGCGAACACTCACACAGAGTACATTTTCCTTCAGTGTGGTGGCTGGCAGATACTGTTGCCTTATGCAGGGAATCAGGCATTTGATTTTGCAGTGAATTGAACCGACAAAATGGAAGAGGATGAGTAAAATTCTCCACATTGTGTATAAACATGCAAGCAAGTTCAGCACTATGCAGATTAGTTGGGAACAGCTCAAAATGCTGTCATTACTCAGAAATTTTGTTATGAAGACATGGCAGGATACTTCTCCTGGTTAAAATGTTGCACTGGATCTCCAGTATGTTTAGGAGGGCTACAGTGGGAAGGCAAGGAGGAGGTGCTATGCTCTATCTAAATGCAGCACTTAAATGCATGGAGCTTTGTCTTAGGGCAGGAAATGGAGAGTTTATGTGTGCAGATTAGAGGAGAAACAAGCACAGAAGATGTTGTAGTAGGTGTCTACATACATCTTGACCAAGAGGAGGAAGCAGAAGAAGCAAGATTTTTGGAACGGACTTGAGACAATTTTATGTTGCAAGTGCTGGATAAACCATCTAGGAGAACCTACCCACAAGCAAGAAAAAGCATCTGGATGATGGCTAATGCTGGTCAAGGGCAGCCTGGCCTGCAATAACCATGAAACTATGGTGTTTCAGATCCAGAGAAGCATAAACAAGATAGACAGCAGAATTACAACCCTGGGCTTCAGAAGGAGTCAATATTTTCTTGATTAGGAACCTGGTTGGCAGTGTCCTGGGAGAAAATGCCCTGGAATGCACAGGAGCCTAGAAAAGCTGGCTAATCTTCAAGGTCATTGAGTGTAATTTGACATATTCATAAGAAATGTGGTCTAACTAGAATTGGTTTGAGTAGGGGGTTGGCTTAGATGACATCTGAAGTTCTCTTCCAACATTAATAATGTTTCTATAATTCTGTGCAACATGGCAATACAATTGCTCCCAATTTATTATGAGGACTTGCACCTTGAAATGTACTTTATCTGACATGAAAACATAGAACATGTTTTCATCACTTCATAAAACATCATTTCATACAACATGAGAGAAAGCACTATTGGGAGAACTGGAACCATGTGGTCTCACCTTCCACACAATCAGTCTAGCTCTACTTCATAACGGCTGCAGAAAGACACCCACAAAAGCTCAAGAGTTTTATCACATTGCTAAAGTGTTCTTGCATCTCAGCAAACCCATCCAGGATGGGGAAGGCAGTGAATTATATGCCCATTCATCACTAGGATAATGTTATGCCTTCCAGAATCACTTAACAAAATGTCATCCTTATGGAAGTGGTTTGCCTCTGACTTATGCAAATGTTAATAAAAATTTGAATTTTCCAGAACACTGCCAATTTAATAAAAAAACTTGTAGCATAGGTTTACCCTACAGAGTCTTTTGCATTTATTTGAGGTACCCAAGTTAAAAGCATAATCATCATAGACTTTCTTAATGTAGAAATGCAGACCCTATGGACATGCCAGTCTCTGTTATACATAAAGGAGCTCATGGTGACTAACCTCTCCTAGTCTATATGCCTAAATTAAGTGTGTCTCAGTAAGTTATATCACTGTTGCCCTTGTCCCCTGGGGGAAGGAGTTATACAAGCACACACTAACCTTGCATTTAAAGGCCATATATTGTCAATCTACAGTTTTTCCTGTAAATTCTTGTCTCTGTGCTGGTATATCACTCCTGTCTAGCTTCATAACAGCATAGTGATACCTGTGTGGGTCATAAAATAAACATTTCCTCCCACATATAGAGTTGTGCAGGAAAGCGTAAGAACATTCTTAACTTCCTTCTTTCCTGCCTTCCTTCCTTCCTTCCTTCAGTCCCTTTTTCTGGAAAGGACTGTTTCCTTGTTTTTGTTTTCAAATTAAACAATAAATTGTTTATCTCCTGTACATTATAGAGCATTATCAAACAAGAATAAAGCTGATGCTATCTGCCAATTATGATTTACACATTCACAAGGATTTAGGCCATGCATCTCTCTTATGTGTTTTCTGTTAGCTGCTAGTAAGAGCCTCTAATTAGCATTTAGTATTTTGTGAACCTGAGCCTTCAATACCTGCCTATCTCTGTGTTCTGCTCCAAAAACTGAAGTGATAATCTTTTGTTAAGAGAAATTAGTTTTATTTGCTGTCTCCAGGCTCTGTGTAGTTCCTCAGCATGTCCCAGAAGCTTCGGTGCTTCTCTTCCAGCCAAAAGAATTTGACGATCATATTTTACATCTATGTGTGTATGAGGAATGTAGCTACATAAATATTGGAAGATGAGATAGGATAAGGTATAAATTTAGAGTTCATAAACACCTTGCACTTAGTAGCATGGTATTATGCAAATAGCTTATCTTTTAGATAAATGAGGTTGTTACTGAGTGCCTGTACATCCTATCATGGCAGATTTTATACAGCATTATAGATAATCTAATCTACATCTTTAAACAAGCCACTATTTCATAGTCAGCTCTTAGAAGTAGTTTCCTGGAAGTTTAAATCTCTCATATGATGCAAGCTTCTCCTACAAGTCGTGATGTCTTTTTGTTATATCACGAGTCTTTCTAGTTCACATTGTCTTTTAAAGCTGTTTTTCTCATGATTCTCCCTATTCCTGCCAAAAAGGAATCTCCTCTTCCACTCCTATGTGTTTCTCTAGGGCTTCCCCCATTGTGTGTGTGTTTCTATCCATTATCAAATTCCTACCTTTTTGTCTGCGTTTCTCTCTTTGTTAATTTTATGGTGTTCCAAGCTCGTTGTTGTAGACAAGAAAAAAAGCAAAATAGTTCACTTTCATGTAAAGAACAGAAACTGAACATCCCACAGTATTTACTTTTCTATCATCTGCAGTTTTATAATATATGAAAAGATGGATATATCTATACATTTAATTATATATCTGTCCATTTCATTATATACCTGTACATTTCATAATATACCTTTACATTTCACAGGACAATAATCTTCAGAGTAGCAGTTTCATAGTTCATGTAATATTTTGAGATATTTTTTTGATTGTGGAACTGTAGAAAAAAGAGACTGGAAGGGACCTCCGTATAAGAAAACTAATTGCTCTCTCTATCGCTGGAAAACAGGAATGCGAGCAGAATGAAGCTCCCATAATCCAAGGAGAAAAGTTTGGTAATCTGCTGTTCCATTCAGACACACACAAGTCCATGGGGCCAGATGAGGTTCACCCAAAGAGACTGGAGGATTTGGAAGAAGTGCTCACCAAGCCACTTTCAATCATTTACCATCAATCCTGGCTAACCAAGTAGGTCCTAACTGACTGAAAAAGTTAGTAAATGTGATGCACATCTACAGGGACTGCAGGAGGATCCAGAGAACTACAGCCCTGTCAGTCTGACCTTGCTGACAAGGGGTGGTTATGAAGCAGATCATCTTGAGTGCCATTATGTGGCACATATAGATCAATCAGTTCTAAAGGCCCAGTCAGCATGAGATTGTGAAAGAAAGGTCCTGCCTGGCTAACTTGTTCTCCTTCTATAACAAAGGGACCTGCTTAAGGAAGTTACGAATACCCCATCCCTGGAAGTGTTTAAGGCCACGTTGGACAGGGCATTGAGATTGTGGTAGGCAGTTGGAATTAAATGATTTTTAAGGTCCTTTCCAACCCTAAATAATATATGATTTTATTATTGCATGAAAGAAATATTTATAACTTTTTGAAGCACTGAATTAGGGAGAAGCTGTAAAAAACACTTCACAATACATACTGATCAGAAAATTATTCTAGGAGTCAGGAAATTTTGTATTCATGGATCTACAGCATTGAAAAAAATATATATACTGCTAATTATGTTATCTTCCCCAAATACTAAATAGGATACACATTTTTTAATAACAGAAATTTATGCTCTGACTAAAAATCAAAACTTTCAGATGTTTGCATCATAAGAAATACTGTAAATAATTCAGTTATACCCTAAGGTAAAAATAAGGAGTATAAACATTAAAAAGTAGTGACATGAAGATTCAGGAGTCCTGAAATCTGTTAAATCTCTTTTCCTCTCTTTGAAAAGTGCCAGTATTGTATAGGTCTGATTTGATAGTATATATTCCAGTCCATTGCAGTAATTAGTATCTATTTATATTTTCCTGCTTAATCAATCAGTAAAGTCACCTGACAATTTCTGTAACTATATCACGTTACTAATAAATGAACAGGCTGCCTCTCAAACGCAAATTTGTTGGTTACTCTCAGTACTACTAGTGATAGTATGTTTGAAAAGTTTTCATTCTTCTCATGCTAATATCTTCTAGTCTTTCTAACCACTGTGGTTTCACTTCAGGGTATCGAACTACCACATGTAATGGTAGAGGAGTAGGAATCATTTAGTGTACCCATCTGAACCAGCCAGAGAAAGTAAAGGTCTGCTTAACTGTGTCTTGAATATATTTAAACATACAACCTATTTCTTATTTATGTACCTGCTTCTAGGAAAATATGGACAATATATATAGGTAAGCAAAAAACTAAGATTAAAAAATTTCCTGAAGTTTGCAAGTTTTTTAATTGCTGCAAGTACTGTCTACTTGTTTTTTTTAACTTAAAATTATTCTGAGATAATAGTAGTGGAAATAAATATCTTTAACAGTTTCAGTCTACTATATTTGCTCGAATTTTATGAGACCTGAAATTTTAGACTGTGCTTGATATTCTTTGCAGCCATAATTATAATTAGGCAGGTATTCTAAATAATTACATAATGTAGCGTGAGGTGTCCCAGACCATGGCAGAGGGGTTGCAACTAGAAAATCATAAGGTCCTTTCCAACCCTAACTATTCTATGATTCTATACTAGAAAGTTTTAACTCCATCATTATTGGGAATGGACTGTAATAGTTTTTAATCATGAAATAATTTAGTTTGGAAAAGGATGTCTGAAGGTTATCTAGTTGAATTACCTTAGTTAGAGCAGGACCAAGCAGATATTATTTAGAGCCTTACCTTATTTTGAGTATCTCTAAGAGTGGGAAATTCACAGCCTTTCTGGTCAAACTGTGACAGTGTCTTACCACACACGTTGCAAAATTTTCTGCTAACATATTCAGAATTATCACACTGGAAATTATATCTGTTGCCCATCATGTTAGCACTGTACACATCTACATCAGCTTGTGACATTCTGAAAAATTAAGGGAGAAGCTAAGAGAAAACAGCTTCACCTCAGCTGAACCAATGATAAAGGCACAATCATGCCTCAGAAATCTGAATGCATGACCTTGAATTTCCAGAAGTACTGCTTTATTCATGCTCCAGGGCAAACCATAGTCTCATCACTGCATAACTAGGAGTCTATTTAAGTAATGTAAACAAGTTCACTGATGATGAATAGTTTACCTTTTATCCATAGCTACCATATTTTGTCATGCCCACCTGAATGAATTTTCTATTTTACATCAATGATGGACAGAGCTGAAAAGGCTTGGATTTCATGTGCCACTTTCCACCTGAATCATCATGTTTTGTATCAACAATATTTTGAATTGCAGATCTCCTTGAGAAGAGATTTTTTCTTGGAAGGAGCATAAGGCATCCTGTTCAAGTTCATGGACAGACACATAGACTGTACTATACTGTTTCTGCCTCGAACAAATCCCCAGAAAGGTAAAATGCTTAACTGATTTTTGCAGTGTTTCCAGAAAAACAGAGAACTGGATTCAGTTTAAATAATGCCTTTGTTTAATCCTCGCATACTTCACAACAACAACCAATAGAAGGCAAAATTTTCTAGGGAAAGCATACAAACATTTCAAGTCATTTTTATAAGGTCAGCAATGTCTATGTTTCTTGAAGCTCAGAGGCTGCTTTCAAGTGACAACAGACTTGGCTGATGGAAGAATACAGAGCCTTGAGGTACTATTTTGTCTTCTGAAGCTTCTTTACAATTTTTGACCAGAGACTGAAAATGTTTTTCCCACAGTGATCCTTTTGATCATTACCACTGGATTATATGGAAGAGTACTTAAAATAAATTGAAGGCATACGTATGCATAGTGCGCAAAAATAATCTCTTACTGATCTTTTAATTGAAAGCATAATAATATTTTCATGGATATAAAAATATTTTTCATCTGCATATCTGAAAGCACTTTCACATATCCTAATTCCATTCCCAAGTTCCATTTCACAGATAAATGAAAGTAGAAAGAGAACAAAATACCTGACTAGTGATTCCAAATGTGGTCTTAAATGGTGTTGAAGTGAGATACTGTTGTTCCAGTCCATAGACAGAAAACAATACCTGAAATCATCATCTTTTGTCATATGAAAAGAATGTATTTGCTTGGAACCAGGAAAACATATGTTCAATATTTAACTGTGAAACGAGAAAAATCCCAAGGTTTTCACTTTTTCCAAGAACACGGCTCACTTCTTCCTGCACAAATCATTCCTTTCCTGAAGCTTCTGAAACTTTCTTACTTTTACAATTCCTATCTGGACTGAAGAGGAGAATCAATGTGAGGAATAGTATAGGGAATGTCAGCCTCTTTTTTTAATACTAGAGAAATGTAGACGGGTTGGAACTTACACTTTAGAAGCTACCTCTGATTCAAGCCATCTAAAGTGAACTGCCTTCCTGAACACGGCACCCCCAAAAAAATCTTTCAAATGGAGTGAAACACAACCAAGTGAACGAATAAATAATATTTCCTTCTAACAATAAAACCAAATATAGGTTTTAACCTGGTTTCAACCAGGTATTTGTAGGGTCATGCACTGTTGGCACAGATCAATTGTTGTCCATGAATCAATTGCAGCATAGACCATGGGCAGAGACTG
>JASSUY010024104.1:0-14957 GCA_032466535.1 Forpus xanthops | reverse complement strand
GCAATTCCCATGGGTTGAGATAAGAACAGTTTAGTAACTAAGGTATAACACAAATCACTACTGCTACCACCAATAATGACAAGGCAAATACAAGGAAAAAATACAACAGCGCACCACCCAGCCCAGCCAAGCATTGCAATCCCACTCTTTGGGGGTCTCTGCTCTCTGTTTTACATCCTAGGCATGACATGCTGTGGTATGGAATACCTCTTTAGTCAGTTTGGGTCAGGTGTCCTGTCTCTTCTTCCCCCCAGCCTCCTCCCTGCTTCCCCTCCTCCCTGACAGAGCATGAGGCTCAGAAAGCCCTTGGTCAGACAAAACACTACCAAGCAGTAACTGAAAACACTGGTGTTATCAGCGCTGTTCCCAGGCCTAAATCAAAAACACAGCACTGCACCAGCTACCAAGAAGGAGAAAAATGACTGCTGCTGCTGAATCCAGGACACTGGCTAAGCCTTGCAATTGTCATTTAAGAAAATGCTAATGCTGTGTTCTACCAAAGGATTACGCTTCTCACAGCAACAGGAGATGTGGAGGACAAGAAGAGGATGCTTATTCAATCTCTTGAAACATTTCTTCATCCAGTTGGAAAAGGCTCTCTTCTAGTCTTAAAAACGTACAGACAACAGGGCAGATCTCAAAAGAAGAAAAAAAAAAATACTGTTCCAAAAATACTATTTTCATCCTGAGATATTAATAGTGGCAGACTAAAGTCAAAAATTGTTTAAAAACAAGACTTTCATCAAACTTTATAGAGGTTGAAAAATGTATTTTCTGAGTGCTAAAAATATTGTGGAGGGCTTTGAACATGAATCAATCTTCTGAAAGGTGGATAATGAAAACGATAACTCTTTAAAATCACTTTTGTTCTCAGAATGTCCAAATTTGATAACAGAAGGAAATTTTTTCTTCCTTTCCTTTGACTTCAAAATAGCCAACATTTCAAAAAATTCGAAAATCTGTCCTGTCACATCACTTTAACTGTGAGAAATGTAATATTTTGTTTCAATGCAAAAATCCAAAGCTGAGTTTCAACTGGGCCTTCCAACTGTACTACCTAATGAACAAAGAAGAATAATAGATGCCATTAACATAGACAGTGTTATTTTGACATCAGTGTTCCACTGAAGTTTTGACAGACTACCATTTACTTAAGAGTATTCCAAGATATTGGTTAGTTTGAATGGATCATCTTAAATTTTCAGAAGTTTTCATTTGAATTTGAGGGTATAATAGCTAGTGGGCCTATTTTAATCATACACACATGAACAGTTGGGCAAGGAAATCTTTCTAGTTGATGTCTTTATACAATCAGTACCTGCTGCAATTCCTGTGAAAAGGCATAGATAACCACAGACCTCTACCTTTAGCCTTGTAAAAGAAACTAAAATTAAAAATATTAAATATGTTTATTTTTGTCCTTTTTTTTTTTGAATTTTATGTGAGAGCTGTTCAATTGCTTAAGTCCAAATCGAGGGACACTGAATTTGAATCTTAAAGTGAATGAAGTAACAAAAAGATTAGAATATGTAATATTTATATAATAAAAATTACATATACTATATATTATATTAATTATATACTATTGCATAATTACTATATATTATGTAATTGTATATTATATAATTAATGTATAAGCTTATATTAACTAACTCATAGATAAAAAACTTTATTTTGAGACAAAATCCAGAAAAAAAGTTGAGATCAACAAAAAAGCACAACTATGAAATTACAAAAAATTGTCTGAATTTCTTTGCTTAAATTAGGAAAGGTAAGTGGATTTATATATTGCCTCATGGATATTTTTTGAATTAAAATGTTCCTTTTATCATAAAATAGTTTGTTCCTGACCTGGTTCTCTATTTTCAAGTCCAAATTCTGTTTATTTCCGAGTGATTTACTTGTTTCTAATAAAGTTTTAAATTCATCTCTTTCAATATTTTAAGTATCCTTTAAATAGCAGTCTTATATAGAATCACAGAATGGTTACAGTTCAAAGTACCCTAAGGTCATCTAGTTCCAAGCATGACTCACAAAATCACACCACCCAATGCTCTGTCCAACCTGGCTTTGAGCACTTCCAAGAACGGAGTATTTATCACTTCTTTGGGCAACCTGTTCCAGTGCCTCACCATTCACAGTAAGAAACTTCTTCCTTATATCTAACCTGATGTTCCCCTGTTTTAGTTTAAACCCATTTCCCCCTTGCTCTATCGCTACAGTCCCTGATGAAGAGTCCCTCTCTAGCATCCTTGTAGCCCTCATTTAGATACTGTAAGGTCTCCACGCAGTCTTCTCTTCTCCAGGATGAACTTAGCCTGCCTTCATGCACAGACTTAAAAAATTAATTTTCCCTTCCCCTGCAATTTTCTAGTCTCAAATTTTCTTGACCATCAGGGTGAAATAGGTTGGAATAGACATGGAAAGATCCTCTGGGCTAATCTTTCATGATAAATGGAGCATTAATGAGATCATCTAGCACCCTGTCTAACTGTATCTTGAAAGCCTCCAGTGATGGGGACTCTACCATGTCCCTGGTGAGGTTGTTGCAGCAACTATTTTCACTGTAAAGGATTTCTTTCTTATATCAAGATGAAACTTCTCCCAGTACCATTTGAACCCATTGCCCCATGTCTCTTTCATGTGGCTCCTTGTTAAAAGAAAGCTTCCATCCTCTTTGTAGTCACCCTTGAAGTACTGGAATACCATAATGAGATACCCCCTGAGCCTCCTCTTCTCCAGGGAGAAGAGACTGAATGCCTTCAGTCTTTTCTCATGCAGCATGTTCTCCAGTCCTTTGATCATCTATGGTCCTCCTTTGGATGATCTCCAGCCTGTCCTGGTCCTTTTGAATTGTGAGAACCAGACTTGGACATAGTGCTCCAGGCATAGCTTGATGAGCGCTGAGTAGAGGAGTTGATCATGTCTCTATCTCTGCTAAGTAATGCTGTTGTGAATTCTGCCCAAGATCCAATTTGCTTTTTTTTTTTTTTGCTGCAGTAGTACACTGCTGATTTATCTTCAGCTTCTTGTACACCAGGACCCCTAGGGTCCTTCTGGCAAGGCTGCTCCCCAGCCACACAGATTCTAGCCTGTACTGGACAATTCGGTTATGCGTCCCTTTGGTGACACCATTATTTTATTTTGAGTAAGACTTTACTACGGCCTTGTTTTCTTCAATCAGTACCGTGGTTTTGAATTTAAAAAGTAGCAGATATGTTTCAGAAGAAGCAACATATATATCTGATTGACTAAAACATCTGCTATTTCCACAGTTTTGTTCTGATGTCAGCCTTTTGTTTATACTGAAGGTTGACTGTGGTTAAAAATTGCTTGGTCAAAAGTGGGTTGAGGTGATGAGAAAATAATGAATGCGGAAGGAGAAAGATGGGCTTCCTTTGTGATAAGTGCATATAAGAGAATAGGCATACACACCTGGTGCAAAGGGAAAAAAAAGAAAAAGTAGATAAAACTTGGTTTTACTAACTTATTCTAAATTTTAAAGAAAAATGCAAAATTTGTAAAAAAACTGAGAAGGAATGAATATTAATAAAAAAATAGGACTTACAGAAGCCCAAATCAATGCAGACATTTTCCCCTCACAAAAATGTCAAAACACATAAATTAAAATATGAAAAAAACCCCATATATTGTAATCTTTACTAAGTAAGATCATAGCTTTTTTACCTTTTTCATTAAGATCATAAATTAAAGTAACATTTTGCTCTGATTGTCTCAAACTTCTTTGACACTAAAACTTTACTGACAGCGACGTAAATAGAAAGAGTTTCTCATAAATAATTGAAGTCTCCGAGGATGACAAAATACTTAGTAGATTTCATTCTATTAGAATACTAAGAGCTGCACCTATTAAAAGAATTAGTGTTGCTGATATCATAGAAGCAGTTTGACACTTTGGGATTTGTTAAATAGGGCTAATGAAGGACTCGTTGCTTGAGAAGTGCTATGCAGGGACTATAGTGAAGTTCAGAAAAATCCCACAACAATGATTATAAAAATATTTTGGATTAGAACCCTTAGAGAATCAATTTGGGTTACATGTTTAATTTTGTAAAATAACAAAACCCAAAGCTGTAAATTAATCTCACCAGTCCCCAAATACATTTCCACTATCTAGCAAAGTCACCCTGAAAGATGATGTAGAGCAAAGCAGCTCATTTATAGCGAAAGACATTTCAGTAGTTTCAGAATATAATCCTCTTTTGTTTGCTCTCCTACTACTTCTAGATTGCACTTCTTTACAGCACCACCTTTATTTTTGTAAATTATACTGTCCAGCCAGCTCTTTTTAGTAGTAACATCTGGTCCTCAGTTTGTCACTTCCTCTGCTCTGATATTGTCCTTTACTGAAGTTACTACTAACTTAAGCAGTTACATACAAAACAATGTATAGCCAAGTTTTTGCTAAAATCCCTCCAACACCTTAACAAGTTTTGTCTTGCATACATCAGTGTGCACATATTTAGCAATGAAGGTGGTAAAGCTTAGATTCTGCCAGACAGGAATTCCAAAGAACCAAAAAAATTCCCAAAATAATTCTACTGTAGTAAATGAATAATGAAAGTCTGATACCATGTTTGCAAAAAATATGTTACATCCACAGTCTAAACATTTCTTCATCTTCTGTGCTTAGCAGTGAATAACAGGAGTATCTTTGTGCTACACCAGTGTATAGGTGTATAGGGCATGGTGGCCCACACAGACTAGGGACAGCCTGGCATAGGATTAATTTCTGCCAGCTTCTTCCAGCCAAAGGCCTGGCTCAGAATACTTGCTTCCTCATGTTGTCTAGGGTGATGTTTCTCCTTATTGTACAGTGATAAGGATCTCTCAGCTAAAGTTACTAAAAAAGAAAAAAAAAATCTGGCAGGTACAAATGCTGTTCTTCATTAAGTGATTAGCAACAGCATGTATAAAAAACATTGTTTATACAAGAAGATGTACTGTAGAAGTTAACTACTGTATAAACAGCTCTTCAGAGAAGCAAAAAGTTACTTGTATCTGGCATGCATTACTGCTGCTGATTTATGCTAGAATTCACCAACAGAGATCTGAGTAGTTCCAGACAGCTTGTGATGTGTGATTTGGTAGAAAACCACAGAGAAATCCCTCAGCATATAATACCACATTGCAAACATAGCAGTACTTAAATCTCAAATCACAAGCGCCCATTTCACAAGCTTAAATTTAGTGTCAGCATTTTTGAAGAGGTATTTGAATGGAACGAATCAAATGCATTAGTTTTTGCAGGCTGATTGTCAGAGGTTTGAGGATACCATTAGTCCTGACTGCACCTGCTCATTCCCCTGGGACTTCCCCCATCTACCCAAGGCTGAGGACCTGGTTTCCAGCCCCCAGATTCCTGGATATATGTGAACTTCTGCCCCAGTAGTGCTGCAGCCAGGTCACTTTCCAGTGCCCCACATTCCAGCCTAGTCCATCCCCAAGGACATGCTTGATATCTGGGACTAGGGCTGCCTCAGTGCCTCCTGGCTGGCCACTTCTGGATGGGATGGTGGACAGGCCCTGATTGCCAGAGTGTATCTTGCCACTCTCAGTGGGGAGTCCTCTCAGGATCCTGCATCCTGCATTCCTAAGGCAACTTGTTTGTCCCTGACATGAACCATGTGTATACTTCATATTTCCTTCTCCCCACTGGCATTTCTTAAATCCTCTACACTCAATGCACCGAAACATGGATGCTGGTATGCTCATCTCTTTTTGAACTTGTGAAAATTTGTATTTACTTTCTTTTACTCTACTGAAATAATTACAAGTTTTCTAGACAACTGGCAAGCGTGACCAAGTGCAGCACACATGGGTACTTCGCAGTCCCCTGGTCATTCAAGTGAAATCCAAGTGCAAGAGGCACAAATTCTATACTCAGTGCAGCTGCTTTTGCAGATCAATATCATGAGGTCATAAAAGAGAATTAATTAAAACACCAGGTAAAACTTACGAGCCAGAACAGCTGTCTAAATTACGTATCTACCAGTAGATACGTGGTAGTTATCCACAGGTATGTAAATTGTTTAATTGCAAATGTAAATTTATAAAAGGAGACTCTCATTACAGTCCATATGCACTCACTGGGATTACACTGACTGAGAAATTTTGTTATTATCTATTTTCTGACAGAAAAAGTAATTTGTGAAAAAGCGCTTCTTGTTCACCCTGTTCTTCAGAAAAAAAATCTGGCATGCTCCTCATACTTCTAGCTTCAACTCCTCAAGAAGACACTCTGATTGAAATTTTTATGATGCTTTCCAGCCTCTTCTTCAAGGCCAGGTTTGAGACCAGTGACTAATATATACACATGAATATATAAATACACCACTGATTTTACTACGTGTAATAATGAACTGTTAAAAGATCTTGATGGAGACAATGAATTCTGTTGGAAACAAAATAACATTTTCTTTCAGGCAGGTGGAATTTTGAAGCTCCAATGATTTTTTTTACGGCTGTATGTATGTTCATTAACTTAAAAATGAACTCTGCCGTGCTACTGTCAGAATGAGCAATGCTATGACATCTGAAAACCTCATCTACACATGTATTTATTTTCTAGCATTAAGAAGGAATAAACCGTGCAGAACAAATGCTATAAATTCCAGTTCTATTGTTTTAAGAATAACTTACTGTCATGGTTCAAGCCCAGTCGGTAATTCAGAACCACGCACCTGCTAGCTAACTCCCCACACACACACACTTTTTCTTCCCCCAGCTCCTGGAGGGATGTGGAGAAGATTCTAAAGAATGTAACTCCCATGGATTGAGAAAAGAACAGTCCATTAACTAAGGCATAACACAAAAGCACAATGGCTACCACCAGTAATAATAATGATAAGAGAAATAACAAGGGAAGAGAATATAACAGCTCACCACTCGCCAACCAATACGCCCCCTAATGGAGCAGTGATCTAAACTTTCCAGCTAACTCCTCTTAGTTTATACAATGGGAAAGAACTAGTGTGGTTTAAGCCCAGCCAGTAACTCAGAACCATGCAAACACTCGCCCACTGCCTACATCACCTGGGATTCCCAGGCGGTCTCCCATCCAATTACTAACCAAGACTGACCCTGCTCGACAACACATATGGGGCTATTAATGAATGAGTGGGTCCTACTGATCACTACTTGGCTCTCCATTCTACAGATCAGCCTACGGATGGGAATCAGGGAGTCTCGGTTGGTGCGATATTGCCACCAGTGCTCTGTTGTCGCAACTGGCACTTGTTCTTAGACCTTCATCAAACTCAACATGATGCGCTACGGTATGGAATACCCCTTCGGTTAGTTTGGATCCGGTGTCCTGTTTCTGCTTCCTCTTGGCTTCCCTTTCTCCCTGGCAGAGCATGAGACTCAGAAAGTCCTTGGTCAGAGTAAACATTGCCAAGCAGTAACTAAAAATACCGGTTTTATCAGTGTTGTTCCCAGGCTGAAAGTCAAAAAACACAGCACTGCACCAGCTACTAAGAAGGCAAAAAATTACTGCTACTGCTGAACCCAGGACACACACAAAGAATGTCTCCATATTTTGAATACAAGAGGTATGAACTGTGTTGAAAAAAAAAGAAACCCCCCCCCCCAAAAAAAAACAAAAACAACTAAACAACAAAAAAAAATCCACAAAACATTCTTATCTGACGATTAAAGAATAGTTATATGTGACTTAAAATATGATTCTGTACGAGTTTGTGGGGGTGGAGCATTTTTGGCTTTTGTTTTTTTGTCCTTAAACCATTTATTCTTAGTTTATAGTGTCTCACTGAAAGCTGTATGTATCAGGTCAATGATAACAGGTATGTATTGGTACACTATTTAATACATAAACCAGATGCATGATATTATTGAAATGGTAGGGTACATAACAGATGAAAATTTAGTACTTGAATGGTGTGCAAGATGTAAATAAGGGAATCTTTGTTTAGGGATTTTTTGTTTTTCTGATTAAACTTACTTTTACAAAATTAAACTTACTTTAAAAAATACTCTTTAAATAGAAATATGCAAAGCTACAGACTCCTCTATCATTACTGGAAGTGTTCAAGGCCAGATAAGATGGGGTTTTGAGACACCCTGTCTAGTGGAAGGTGTCCTTGCCCATAGCAGGGTGGTTGAAACTAGATGATCTTTAAGGTCCCTTCCAACCCAGACTCTTCTATGTTTCTATGATTCTATGTTTATCACACATACGAATCCATACTAAAGTAGCATGAAATTATTTTTATTTTGTTGGATTTTCATTTTTTGGGGCAGAATTTAACCTCTAAGGTAACGAGAGCTTTTTAACATGCTTATTTTATGTATGTATAAGTGAACAAGTACTTTAGAAGATTTACGTAGGGGATACAGCAAATCTAAAAAAAAAATAAATAAATTCCTTAGCCTTGTGAAGGGAGAATCAAAAAACAGTCATACCCGGAAAATATGATATTGGACTGTCATGGGTTCAGCAGCAGCAGTCATTTTTCTCCTTCTTAGTAGCTGGTGCAGCGCTGTGTTTTTTTGACTTTTGGCCTCGGAACAGAGCTGATGACACCAATGTTTTCAGTTACTGCTTAGAATGTTTTGGTCTGACCAAGAACTTTCTGCATTTCGTGCTCTGCCAGGGAGGAGGGGAAGCTGGAAGGAAGCAGAAACAGGACACCTGACCCAAATTGTCAAAAGAGGTATATCCATACCACAGCGTGTCATGCCCAGGATGTAAAAACTGGGGAGAGGAATCTGTAAGGGTGAGGTTCACTGCTGGGTCTGGTTTGGTATCAGGTGGTGAGCAGCTGTATTCTCGTCCCTTGTACTTCCCTTGTCATTATTATTATTGGTGGTAGCAGTAGTGATTTATATTATAACCCTGTTACTGAACTGCTCTTATCTCAACCAGTGGGAGTTGCATTCTTTAGATTCTCCTTCCCATCCCTCTGGGAGCAGGGGGGAAAAAGAAGGGGGAGTGAGTTAGCAAACTGCGTGAATTACGACTTAAACCAGGACATGGACAAAACAAAGATAATATCCAAATGAAATATGGGCATGAACAGAGGCTAAGGCACGGGATTTCAGTACCTTGGACTACTGCTCTGTCTGACTGAAAGTGGCAACATATACAGGGGGAAGGAAATTAATTTAAAGGTACTAACAATCATATATATGCTGTTTAAGAGAAGATGATAAAACAAAACAAAACTACAAAAATACGTTAGGAAAGTGTGGGGGTTTTGATTTTTGTGGGTTTTTTTTGGTGGTTTTTGATTTTGTTTGCTGCTGCTTCATTATATGATCTCAAGATGACTAGAAATACAGGAAGGCACTAAAACTAATTTTCTTTTCCCTCTCCCTTTTCACATTTTGATAGTCCCTCCTGATTCACAACAATGTAAGTGCCTGACATTATTGTTGCTAGAGAATGAATTGTGAAGCACAAACTGCTTTCTGGAGTCACACAGAGAAGCTGAGTGTTAGGTAGTAACTGTCACCTAAAGTGCATATAACTAACTTGTGACAATCAAAACCTTGTTAAGGATAAATATGATCAAAGTGTACCAAGAATTTATTCATGGCCTAAAGAAATTTTTCTAACATTGCATTCAAATGTTCTAATATTAAAGCATTTTCACTGGTGTTATACTCACCTGCCTCCCCCTATCTTCTCACCATGCCCCTGACCCTCTGGATCCTACAGTTGCAGTTCCAGTTTTCCCAGGAGCAGAGGGGTAGAGACATATTTTATTCAACCATCAGTGTCCTTCAGTTTTTGCACAGGTAGGTTCCCTTCCTCCTCTGCCTTGGGTCAGTCCTTATACATAGTCTCATCCCCACCTGCTCTTTCCACCTACTCAAAGGGAAGGGGTGAAATCTTCTCACTGCACTCATGATCCCAAGGGATTTTTTGTCCTACAGGGATGGCCTTGGGCTTTGAGTCCTCTTACAGCACTCACAGTACTGGAGATCAAATGGGTTGCCATGTATACTCATTATTTGAACCCTTTACCCCTTGTCCTATCACTACAGTCCCTCATGAAGAATCCCTCCCCAGCATCCCTATAGGCCCCCTACAGATATTGGAAGGCTGCAATGAAGTTTCCACACAACCTTCTCTTGTCCAGGCTGAACAGCCCCTACATTCTCAGCCTGTCTTCATATGGGAGGGGAGGTGCTCCAGTCCCCTGATCATCCTCGTGGCCCTCCTCTGGACTTGTTCCAACACTTCCATGTCCTTTTTATGTGAAGGACACCAGAATTGCACACAATGCTCCAAGTGAGGTCTCATGACAGCAGAGTAGAGGGGCAGGATCACTTCCCTTGACCTGCTGGTCATGCTTTTTTTGATGCAGCCCAGGATATGGTTGGCCTTCTGTGCTGCAAGAGCACACTGCCAGTTCATGCTCATTTTTTCATCAACCAACACCTCCAAGTCCTTCTCTGCAGAGCTGCTCTGAATCTCTTCTCAGCCCAACCTGTAATTGTGCCTGGAATTGCTCCAATCCAGGTGTAAGACCTTGCACTTGGCATAGTTAAACTTCATCAGGTTGGCATCAGCCCACCTCACAAGCATGTCAATGTCCCTCTGGATGACATTCCTTCCCTCCAGTGTATCAACTGAACCACAGAGCTTGGTGTCATCAGCAAACTTGCTAAGGGCACACTCAATCCATTGTCCATGTCACCACCAAAGGTGTTGAACAAGACAATGATCTCAAGACCAATCTGTGAGGGACTCATTACTGGTCTCCAGGTAGACATTAAGCCATTCTGCACAATTCTTTGCATGTGGCCATCCAGCCAGTTCTTTATCCACTGAGTGGTCCAACTTCACTCCAAAATACGGATTGTTGAACAAGGTAATTCTATCTGAGGTTTTCAGTTTTGTTTTGTTTCAAGAGAAAACTAAATGAACTGAAGGACTTCCAGAGGCAATGGCATAACTCAGTGTTTTAATATGAAGGCATTAGACATATTATGCAATAAAATATAACAACTACCTAAATCAGCGAACCCCACCAATATGCTCTGTGGAAAAAACATACCGTGATTTCAATCCCTGGGGATAAAATAGCAAGATCATGTCTAACAAAGTGGCATCATAATACCTGAATTTAAGGCTTATCACAGAGGAAGAACTTCAGAAGACAAAAGCTTTTTTCACTCCAGTTATATTAGACTAGATATGACTAATTTCTCTCAGTAGTGGATAAGAAAAAAAAGTAAAGCAGGAAGGCTTTGTTATGTGAGGCCATCTAGCAGACAAGTTCTTCAAGGTTTTTTTTTATTGTGACATTTATGTTATGACATTTACAGACATGACAGTTACAGGGAAAGATTGCCTCACTGACAGATGCTTCATCCAGAGGTAAGTATTTTTGTGAATACCTTAAATTTAAATTTTCTGGTGCTCTTGTAGTTGTCAGCTCTTATGTACTGGTTTTTATACTTTCATTTATATCAGTGAGGTGAATACAAGATTGGGGTACTAGAATTGCATCTTTTTAGTAATTCTTACTATGATAAAGTACTTGCAAAGGAATTTTAGCCTGCACCTATAAATGTGAAAAAGAGGAAAGAGAACTATTTAGCCCTTCCCACAATTGGGCTGTTACTTTAATACCTTTGTGGCTAATATCTAAATCTACTAATTTCATTTCCCATCTTACTCTACAGATTTTGGGAAGTATTGCTAGTGAAAATGACTTCCTGGATCCCTTTTTAGTGAAGAGGTTGCTTAGCCAGCCAGGAACAAAATGGGAAGAGCTGATAAGATGGCCATGTGATGGAGGTGTTTAGCTCAAATTTAGAAAGCAGCAGCTCAGCAAATTCTGATTGGGAAAAAAAGCTAGTTATAGCCTAATTTTGAACTATGATGTGAGCTCCTACTTTTCAGTACAAAATACTACTCAGAGCTTGCTTTTCAAAATAATGCTGGAAACAAGCCTTATTCCAGGGTTCTTTTGATATCAAGAAGTTATATTACAGAATACACACAATATTAATGTTTGTTTGAGAGATATGTTAAACCCCAAGCATATTCAGTCTTTATCCCATTCCTTCCTGGTTTCATAAGTATACCAGATAACAAGAAAAAAGGGTGGGAATAAAAAGTAATGAAAAAATATTATGAAAGCAAGTTAGATAATTCTTTTTCTAAAGTATAACAGTGCATTGTATTACTCAGATAAATCACCATAGATATTAAAATCAAACAAGCAACAAAAACAAACAACAATCAAAATCACTGAACAAAGTCCGCTACATAAGAAATTCTGTTAAACATTCAGAGAGATGGAGCTTCAGTTCTTTTAGTGGTTTTATAAACATGAAAATGTTGGTTTAGGACAGGAAATAGCTAAAATGAAGATATGTTTAAAGTTATTTATACTGTAACAGCAGAGGCGAATGAGGCAACTCAGAAATTTATAACATTAAGAGATTTTGAACAGTGTTACGGTATTTACAAATTGTAAGAGAAAACTACTGCATCTGACCAACTCTTTTTAATCTTCAGAAGGATTGTTCTTCATTTAATCTTGAAACACAAAAAGCTTCGGAAGCTGCAGCAAAGTAGATCACTTTCAGCAAGTCAGTTTATTCAATAATTTCTGTGAACAAGAACTTCAGTGCTTGCATTTTAACCTCATTAGAGAAAATTTTATTTCTAATTTTAAGAAGAATGAACATGCAGACCTCGTAGAAGTAAGAACATTGATTTATTTTGTTTTTTTGACCAAAAAATCACACACTCCTGACTTGTTCTTGGTTCATTTTTTTTCCCCACCTACAATGTCTAAAGAAATTTTGACGTTGAAATGCTTCTCTTAGTAAGAAGTAGCATTTTTTATGTGATACTATGCTTCTGTGCCTTTGGCAAAAAAATCTTTATGAGACTTATCAATTTAGTTTATCTAGATTTTTTTTCCTGCAGTATGCGTGCAGGTTTGCTTGAATGACTTTTTAACTGTTGTTTTCTGAAGTGTTACTTGGTTAATATATGCAGGTATGTCATATCAGTGAGCTCTCAGGTGGTCATGTAATAACAGAAGTGAAATGCGACATTACAATTAATTTCGCATAATAGGAATAATAGTTCCTAAAATGAACAATGCATTTCTTCTCATCACCAACATTGTAATGAAAGCTAAAGTGATCTACAGAGGATGAAGCATTAGCAAAAAAGACAAGAAAAATATTAATGGGGAAAGAACAGAAGATATGAGCATGCAAGTATGTGTGTAATAGTATATGCATGAAGAAACTAAACTGAAATTTGACTAATGTATAACATTCACAAGTGCTAAATTGTTCTTGTAATAGTACTTAATGAAATTTTGAACAGACTTAGTGAAAGAACATGTAGAATATCACAAATTAAATTATTCTATTCCTCTTGTTCTAAAATGCTTTTATTATACCTACAACATTATTTCTCTTCCTCAGATCAGTAAAAATTCAGTGAGGCCATATCCTTCTTGGTTAATATTAGTATAACTAATCAACTGATAGTGGACTGTCTCACATGCATAAACATGTGCTCTGTAAGTGTTTAAGCCACTATGCATAAAACCTGTGCTCCAGTATGCATATCAGAAGAGACCTGTATCAGTCTCCATACTTCAAACTCATTTTGAGCAGTGCTTAGTTGTGAGATTAAGCAAGCTGGAAACCTATCTGACGTGGGAGAATAGAGCCATTAAAATTTCCATAAAAGCAGCTTAAGTTACCATAAGGAAAATGCAAACCACAGAACATTTTTCTTTATCAAGAAATAGACAAGAACTTAATCCTTACTTTGACAATACTTAATTCTGAAGTATCTCATCAAACCATTTCAGTTATTTCAACTAAAGGAATAGTAAGAATGTAGCTATATTGAAGAGCAATACATACCATGTAAATAGAAACCACAGAAACTGTATACTTTTAAACAAGAGAGGAAGGAAGCGAAAACTATGGAACCGATTGAATTAAGGATGAAAAATGTGTCATACAAGCTCTGGAGTAACAGTAATCTCTAATCCAAGAAGTAATTACACCTTAGTTTATTGGGAGAGGAGAGAGGAGAGGAAGTGCATTTCGCTCAGTATAGCGTTTTCAAAAGTGAGCACCAGAGGATGCCTGTGGAAGACTACAGGAATAGAGAAATTGTATGGTAATAATCACACAGAGTATTCTCTCAACATTCAACAGCTTGAGGTTTTCTGAGCCGGAAACGGCATTTTTATAATGAGTCTCAGTGGATTTTCTGCATCAACTTGTCTCCTAAATCCAAGCAAAATTTAATGTCTACAACATCTTAGGGAACTCCACATCTATTAAATTATATAAGAAAAACTACTGGCTTTGGTAGGGGATTTTTAGTTGTCTGTTTGTTTGAGGGTTTTGCATTTTCCAATCAGTAGTCAATCTTCTGCTAGAAGAGAATTTGATTAATTGATCCTTGTTTTCTATTTGCTAGTTATAATTTTTGAGATCTCTATCTAATCTTAATTCAGTTATTTATTTTCCAAGCTTAGTTTAGTAGCCTATTTCATCATGTCTCATACTGAAAACTTTCCAAATTTTGACCATCCTTGTCACTTTCTCAAGAGATATCCAGGCTTAGCATTATGAGATGGAAGAACCAAATCTACATGCAACATTCACGACAGAGATATAGCTGAGATTATATACTTTTGTTGTCATTTTTATTCTCTTTTTTTTAAAAAAAATTCAATCTATAATGAAGACAACATTTTAAAGTAGTGAGCTACAGTAGAAGAATACTATTAAATGGCATTGGATACTGTGGTGTCGAGGTTTGAGGCTCTCAAACTCATGCAGTCTCTCCCTCACTCACACCTCTTTCTTCCTCAGTTCGGGGGAATGGGAAGGCGAATCAAAAGAATGCAACTCCCACAGGTTGAGATAAGAACAGTTTAGTAACTAAAGTATAACATAAATCACTA
>JASSUY010024102.1:0-10230 GCA_032466535.1 Forpus xanthops | reverse complement strand
TTTTCATCTCCAATTTTTGATCGCAGCTGCATGTCCCTCCCCCCGCCCCCCCGCGCCGAGGAGGAGCCCCGGCTTTATGTGGCGCTGCCCGGGGAGCGCTCGGCGGCCGCCAAGTTCTTTGTGTCGCCGTCGCCGTCTTCATTTATTTTTTTTTCCCCCTTTTTTTTTTTTTAATTTTAAATGTACAACTTCATGGGGCTGAACAGCACGGCCGTAGCTATTCAGCCCAATGTGTCCTGCACATGCAACTGCAAAAGGTCTTTGTTCCAGAGCATGGAGATCAGTAAGTACTTGTCCTGCTGCGGCCGCCGCGGGGCCGGCAACTTGGATGCGCGTCGCAGTGCTTAAAGGATGACAGGCTGAGGCGGGGTAAGTCAGCGGTCTGCTACGGACGCCGTTCTGCGGCAGTAATGTGGTCTCTGAGGGAACGCGGGCTTGATGCATGCTGCGCTGCCGAGGCTTCCTCCCGCCCGTCGCCTCTCTGCTGCTCTTAAATGGAGGTTACAGCTGATCAGTCAGCCACAGAGCTGCACGCATGCCCATCTTCTCGGCGTTCAGTGGTGGCAACTTATTAATTTCTGCCTTCGACTTCAGGCCCGTTGATTTCCTGTCTGAAAGCATTATTACTTTTGTCCATGTGGCAAAATAATTAGCATACAGATGAGAAGGGGTCCTGCCTCTGAGCCTCAGTCGCAGGAGAAGATGTGCAGTGGAAAGTTGATTGGATGAATGGAGAACAAATGGTGGGCGTTCAAAAGCATTAGGAGAGTTTTGTTGTCGTGGAGCAGGTTTGTCAGTTCTCTGGTTGAATCTCGTAAGATGGAAGGCAGGGCGGCTGGTGCTGAGGAGACGACTGCTTGACAGACTGTGGCCTACTTGAAGGTGCACGTTTGGACTGCATGCGTAGATAATTCGTTTGGACTACTTTGGTTTGCAGTTCTACGGCTTTCCGTTTGCTGTTCCCTCAAGGTAAATATGTCCTTTTATCACAGTTATTGTTTGCAGGGCACTTTGCTGTTGTTCACAAAGTGATGGAAAGTTCAACTCTTTGGGCAGTTAACAAAAGAATAGCTAGGGTTTGTGTTTCTCCTCTTCTCCCACCCCAGCTCCTCAACACATACTCCGGTGCATAGAACTGGAGGAGGTTGAGAAGCTGAGGGCTCGATCCTGCATCCACTGAAGTCAGCGGGGAGTTTTGACATTGCTTCCAGTGAAAACGGGATCGAGCACTCAGTGATTGTTGTTTTAACAACGACTGCTGAAAATGTCAGGTTTCTGCTTCCTATTTTCTAGAACAATGTGGGTAGACCTGTAAAATTAGCAGCTACTGTTTCAATGAAAGCCCAGATGTGATTAATTTTGATTGGTGTGGTGTGCATTTTCTTGGCTGAAAGGAAAAAGAATGCATATTTAACACAAACTCACTAGTAATGCTAAAACATGAAGTTACTGATTGACAAATTACTAGTGGTTCTTTCAGCTCCAAATGCGTGTTAGATACGTGTCCTTATAAAGGCTTCTTTGTTGAAAGGAGAAAGCAAAAGAAGAAAATAAACAAGCTGTCTTTGAATTACATTTTTTTTTTTGCCAGATGATAACACTGAGTCAGACTGGAATCCCACTTCTTGAACAGAGCATCCATTGATAGGCATTTCTTATATAATCCTGATGCTGTGTATAAAATATGGAGGTCTTCAATCTAGTTGCCTTTACTTTTTTTTCTTTTTTTTCCATGTGGTCATTTAGGAATATTTTATCCAATTTTAATGATTCTTAATCCCCTTTAAAATGGTGATTTTCATTTTAAGTGACCTAATTTTGAAACTGCAGTTAAGGTTGGGGTTAAGTAGAAATTATTACCCTTTAATTGTCTTTACATACTTCTTGTGACTATTGTAGAACAGTTTAATGAATGATTTGCTTTAATTTGTGAGGTGTGGGGGTTTTGTAACCTTTAATGGTGCTGTTTTGGAGAGCAACAGCACATAGTTCCAAACCCTATTGAGTTTATACCTCTCTCTTTTATTTTTTGTAATTGACATTTCAGTGTTGTGTGGTAGTTTCTTTTCAAAAATTACCAAACACATAGATGCCTTTGTCATGTCACTCTGCAAACAAACAAAAAAAGATAATATTGGAAGAAACTGTTAACCCTTAGTGGACAGTCAGCATGTACTCCTGATGATTTATCAAGGTTCTTCAAGTTTGCAATGATAAGGTTAAACTTGGTTGCTGTGCTGTAGTCTGGTGAATATGTATGTTTATACTTGTTTGCAATGTGACACATTTGAAAACAATTGAGATGGCAACATAACACTCCTAACATTAGAAATACAGGCTGATGTAAGACTATGCAATAAACCAGGGGTTTTCACTAGGAAAAAAAAAGCAATTATTATATTTTTTTTTTCTAAAAAATACATTGATTTATCAAGTGAAACAAAGAGAAAATGATTACAGGAGTAAATGTGGGATTTGTTATATTTTAAAATAATCTAAGAGTAGATTCAATTTTGTATGTATTTTATATCTTGAACTTTCTGGAGAGTGAATGTTCCTTTTTTCTCTCCCATTATTTTAACCAACAAGGGCAATAGTTAAATACTAAACACTTACAGTAATTTCTTTGTTTTAGATTCAAATATCCAGTTGTATGCCTGCATTTTCAAAAAGGGCATCAGTTTTATTGTAGTAGCTCTTAGTTCATAGTATGACTTTGTTTTTTACTCTTCAGCTTTGTATGCTATATATTATAGAATTGAGCAACTGTGTGGAGACAAAGACAATTAAGAAAGAAGAGGAGCTACTTCAGTGTATTATGTCTCCTGATGTGTTAATGACCATTTTTGAGGGTCTCTCTCTCTTTTTCTTTTTTCCTGCTACTTTCTATTTTGTTTAATTTTTTTGTGTTGAGGAGATAAGTTATGCAAAGGAGTATTTAGATTACATACACATCCATGCATACACTTATGCTGCAATTTATTAACTGGGCATAGAAACTTTGCATATCAACAGAAAACACAGTGCTGTTCTGAAAACTGTTCTGCACCAGTCAGGCTTTTATGTGGACTCCAAAAGAATGAAAATATAATTCTCATCCATCAGCACTGTCTTGGGAAATCAGCATGGGCATTTCTTTTCAAGTGCATTGCACAAGTACATTTATAAAACAAAGTTCTCTGTGTTAGAGCCTATTTCTTGATGAACTCTGAACAAAATTATTTTGTTAGCAATCCAGTGATGAAAAAGTATTTTCATATTAAATACGTATGTAACTTATGGAAACACTGAATTTAATATCAGTTTCCCTGGACTTGATAGATGTTTTCATCATGTTGATCAACTTTCAATAAAGATGTGAAGTTGTTGACAGTGTAGTGCAAGAAAACTTTTGCATTGTAGATTGCTTATTGACCTTTTCTTTCTCATAATAAGAGTGATGGGAAATCCTAATAAGAGTATCAGTGGTGTTTTAAACAGAAAGGCAGACAGATTTCTATGGAATGAAAATGAGTGCAGACCAAGTAACATCACCTTCTTCACATATCCTAGATTAAAAAGTCACAAGGAGAGCAAATCAAAGGTTTAGTGGGCTGTTGACAAAGATTATCTCTTTAGAATCCTTCACAGTATTTTGCTTTGATCAGAAGTACCCTGCCTATTTTAGCCATAGAGCAAAATGTAATGAAACTGAAATGAAGAGGGAACATCTGTTAAGGGTAACAGTGGGATAGAGACACAGAAAGAATTTTTGATCACTTAAAAGGGATTCTACTTTTTGTTGGAAAACAGTAAACATTATTAGATCAGATTTGCAATGTATATACTAGTTAAATATGTTTGTATGGAAGCTGCAAATGTGGAATACAATTTCCAAGTAAGGAAACTAGCCAACTTGGTCATGGAAATAACTAAGGCTGCAGGGCGCCTCATGGGGATTCATCAAATCAGGTCTGGTATAGAACTGTCTGGTAGGCTGTAAACATTAGGAGATCAATATTGGGTCTGCCAGTAGACCCTTTGGTTTGCTGAAAGTCCCATCTGCCTAATGCATCTGGGCAATTGGTTTCAGAAACCAGTTTCCTTCATGTTAAATTTTATCTTGAGGGCTCTTCATAACCAAATTGATTATAGCTCTGCACCAGGCAAACCCATAAACATCTGTAGGATCACAGATTTTCAACCAAACCAGCACTTGGGGTCTATTATTTTGTGAAGTATTAAAAGTCTACATCTCTCATACCTTATGTCAGTATGGCATATTTTAATCAGGAAGTTGATTAAAAAGGGCAGAATATACTATGGATGTATGTTCACTTGGCAGAACTTCAGCTGCTTCATTCTGAATCCCGAAAGTGCTGTACATCAGTAGGTGCAGTGGTGAAGAGAATCAGTGCAAAGCAGAGGTTTTCTGCAGATCATCTTCTTGATTCATTTTAAAAAGGCTGCTGTGTTGTTTCTACTTTGAAAGAGCAGACTGCTGACCCCAAAGCAAAGACAGCAATGAGTTTTGGATCAGGCTGGTTACATCTTTTTATAGAGTGATAGGCCAAACATATTTCTCATGTAGCTCCAGTGAAATCAAAAGAAAACATCTCACCCATGTTTTTGTAATTAGTAAGATTGTTTTCAGGCAGAATGTAAGGGATAGTATAGTAACCATGAAAAAGGGTAAGAGCTCACTGAATGGCTAATTTTTGCCAGTGTCTCTGGTGATGTTTCATCCTTCCCCCAGCTCCTCTCTTCCCCCTCACCCCCCCAATTAGAAACGGTGATACATACTGAAAGATTTACTGACACAATATTTAGATTATGTATCAATAGCTTGCTTTATTTTTTTCCCAGGGAAATTCCCATTTCTTCTCCTGTCTCTAGCCAATATTGAGGATATTACCAAGGGAATAAAATTTTATGCCTAATTTTAGTGTTCCTCTGCCTAATGTGGTGTGAATAAGTACCATGTTACGGCATTTAACCTAGTCCATCTTTGTCACTTCCTGAACAGTTCCTCAGTTCAAACCAAATAGTCAAAATGCAGAAAGAGAAGATATCCAAGGTTTGTTGTGAGGATAAACTGTAGGGAGTGCTTTTTCTTTCTCTTGGAGTAGATGCTCTGGCATTCCTTCTAATGCTGCAGCAAGGCATTCTCTTGCATAAGGAATATTCTTGAAAGGGGTTCCCCAGGCCTCTCATGATGCTGTGAGTCAGTGGCTCATCCCTGTATTTCTTATCTCATCTCCTTCACCAGAATTAGTTTTTAAATCAAATGTCTTAATTTTCAGTGCTGGTGATTTATTTTAGTTACGTTTTTAGAGATACTAGCAATTCCTCTGTTGTTGAAAAGGCCAATGTTTAAATGTGAAACTATGTTTCTATCAGCTTCAGGTACATGGTGTCTGGCATGTCCTATGCATAAATGTTCAGGATTGTTTTTTGCATATTCACACATGTATTTAGGAAGAAATAAAGCTGTTATGTCATAGAAAACTATGAAGTTGAGTGCAGGGCTTTTTATTTTCTGTGTGTTTTTATAATGCTCTTGGCATGTCTAAGGCAAGTTGTTATGAATTTGCAATGGTATTTCTGCAGTGTCTTGGTTATGCAGTGTAGTTTGACTTAAAAATCCACAAAACCAAACTCCTTGGGCTTAGAGCTGATACTAGAAAGGAATACCTGTGTTTTTTCAGCACATGCATACAACAGAGTCCATTCCGGGTTGTGCTAGGAAACACCCAGATTTTATGCAGGTCAGATTAAACTGTCTTCACACATAGAAAAAGTTGTCTGTTTCAGGAGTGGTGAAATGTCTGCAGAGGTGGTATGTTACTTATCTACTGAGAGTAATGAATTTACTAAATGCATTAAGAATTTCACAATCTGCTGACCCTTTGGCTGTGACTAATCCAGTCCCAATCTCAAACTCCAGTTTTCATCAAACTTCAGGTTTCATCACTTTCTGTGATGAAAAAACATTTTTCTCAACTTTAAGGTTGAGAAAGTGCATATTCAGGTCTACCTGAACTTAGAGACATTACTCTGTGTGGCGTTATTCTGCACAATTGTAGCATACTTCAGTCCTCAGTGATAGTTGCAGGCCATGCTGCAGAATTCTTACAAGAACTAAAGTGATTTTTGGGCATTTGCAAGTAAAAGATGCAGAGGCTATGATGAGAGGAATGAATAACAATGTCACAGAAGGGAAAAAGAATCAAAATTTGACTAAAAAGAGGCTGCCAGTGATAAAACTGAGGTTCTATTGACCAATATACAGAATTTGATGCTAATGAAATTTAGAACTCCATGGCCATTGGACATGTGACCTCAGACGAGAAGAAAAAGAAACTCAAAAATGGATATGGACAGCAGGATTATTGAGAAGGGGTACACAGAGAGTCAGGAGACATACTTGGATGGAAGTCAGGAGTACTTCATGAACTCAAAGACCAGCTGGAAAAGCAAAGGAAGCTCAGGTAGGTTTATTTCCATGCGCTACTTCTGCTAGTCTGGTTTTAATTCTTCTCTTAAAAAAAAAAACAAACAAACATTCAAACTTTATTGCACAGCCCAAAAATTCATCCCTTCTCTTCAGTTCTTCTGTCACTTTCAGAATAGTGTCTAATTATAAAAAGATAGGAAACAAGGAGAATGCCTTTGCCTTTCAGATAGCCAGTTTATTGTAACAACAGTCCTGTGTGCACTGTCAATCATAAGTAATAATTAGAAAAAGATAGAATAGATGACAGCCAGTTTTCATAAATGTGCACTAAATGTACATAAATATTTGTGGGCATGTAGAATTTCTGTGACTAAATATCAGTTCTTTGCATGCAAGGGCAAAACCACCTGCATTGAAAGAGGTAACCTCATTATGCCATTAAAACAGAGGGGAAACTTAGGCCTTTGCAAGCAGTCTTGTAACTGGTAACCAAAACAGAGTTTTCTGTGAATAAAATGTAGACATGTAGTCCCTTCACACATGCAGTCCCTTTCTTTCTGAGTGGAAACCAAGTTCAAAACATTCTTTATTATTCAGGGAAAGAAAGACATTTTGTTGTTGGTTCAGAGAACCTGCTCACTGAATTAAACAATAGCAGTTATCCATTTCCATTTGTGGATTTTCAGGTTGATCTTTGCATGCACATTCCCTTTTACCTTCAGGACACCATCAGCATTTTCCAGAATGTATTCTTTAAACTTCAAGAGTGAATGTCTAGGAAGGCCTGGTTTACTTCTCCTTTTGTAATGTATTACTGCCTCACCTTAATCAGCTCTGAAGAACTGCTTGTTGCAAAAAAGCTGGTAACATGGCTGGGTGAACTCCAGCTGCTCTGAAGAACCTTCTCAGGAGCTTCTACACTTTGTGAACAGATTATTGCCTGTTCAGTCATAGTTTCTACAATGTATTTACAGCTGGTATATATGGCAGTCCGTATCCTGTATGCCAGCTCTTCATAAGGTGATAGACTTAAAGTAGCCATCATTGACAGGCTTTCTAAACTTCCCACCATGAGACTGACCCATTTCACATTTTATGAGATAAAACATATGTGGGAAAGGATGTAGATTTTTATCTATGACCTTTCCAATCTAACAATGCCTTTTTTTGTTGTTGTTGCCTATCAGTGACCTTGGCTGAGAAGCAGATGATGATTAGAAGAAAGAAAAGAAAGAAAAAGGGTAGATCTTTGCCATAAGTCTGTTTGGCCTTTGTGACACAGCATGCTGGAGAAAAGGCACACTTGAATAGTTTACCTTGAAGACTGGGCATCCTGATTTAGCAACTGTGCAAAGCAATATGGAACAAAACACCCAGTCATTTCACTGCAGCAGATGCTGTGCTTCATAGACAGCTCTGCAGTGTGGGTCTCAGCTCATATACCATCTTTCTTTACCTCCCACCAAGAGCCACCACAAATTGCCACAGTGTTAATTCCAGCCAACTCCAGTGGAAAATAAGGACCTGGGATAAGAGTGCACCTATGTTAATGACTCGTGCACCCTGCACTTCTTATTTGTCATTTTATGTGTTGTTTGTTAAAGTTAATAAATTCTTATTTTATGAAAAATGTGATGCATTTGTTCTGTTTAAAATACTGATATGGAACACCCTCTTCCTATATATGCACTCCTTGCCAAATTCAATAAAATGGTTAACCTGGAATTCAGATTTTTAGGAGCAGAAGTATAGCTTACTCAAATAGCAGAACAAGCAGATTCAAAGCAGTACTGCCAGTAACATATATCAGAGTATGGTTCTGAGGCTTCCGGAAATTGTATTCAGATTGACTCCTGTAATTGCCATTTTGTGTTCAGAATCACCATTCTTTGTACGCTCAATGAAAGCATCTTCATTTTTGTTTTTGGAGTTGTTTTCAGTTTATCAAATACACAACAGAAGCAACTGAGCAATTCCTGCATCTTTGTTTCCAGATGCTGGCTAAGTCACTTCAGAAACTAGGAAAAAAAGGATAGAGCAGCTTTTTGAGAATTACAGTTAATAAATTAACTGTATAAATTCTGTGGTCTAAGAAACTGTCTTTGAGTTACTGTATTGCAGAAGGATTCCTACAGTTGTGAGCTCTACATAGGTTTCATCATTTCACAGAAGTTAGTGAACCATCATCACTTCATGCAACTACTCAGAAGTCTCACTTGTAATCACGTACTTGGAAGTTAAGAGAAGCTGAAACCACGACAGATACCTTGTTACCAATTTTCTCATTTTCCTACACTTGGCAAGAGTCACAATTCTAACACTTTCATAATAATCATGTTCACTGTAGATCTGTCAACACCATGTTGGTGAATGCTGCTAGCATCAGGGTTTACAGGTTCCCAGAGCAAGTATGCCACTAGTTTCTCAGTGCATAAAGGTTTTTAATTTTGAGGCATTCCCATTGAAAGGTTGATGTAAACTAAGCATACAGTTACAGGAACTAGTATTCCAGACTCAGTTCTCCAATCTTCCAATCTTAAAGCTTTGCTTCTGCTATTTAACATGTTAGATTTATACCATGATTGTTCCAATGGCTAAATATCATGAGTCTAAATGTGCTTAACCAGTCGAGGATTACATGTACTTCATGGCAGGTTATATTTTCTGCCTCTGTTACCCACTTCTCCTCCCTCATTTTTCTTCCTTTTTGAAAAACCTGCTGGTAAAATTAAAACCCTGCACAAATAGGGAAACCAGACACTATCCTATGAAAGAGACATAAGAACTCCACTGATTTGTTTCATATATGTTTCTAATGTTGTTATGGACTGAGTATGGAAAACCAGAAGCATGAAAACAGGGAAATAAAGGAAGAGCCAATGGCTCTCAGAAATAAAAGGTACAAAGGAAACAGAAACTGGGAGAAGCTGACCCTAAATTCATAAAATTGCCTGGACAGAATTCTGGGCTCCCACAGTGCATTGCTAAATATTTTCCCCCCAAATGTCTGCAAATTGCAGCAACTCTCCTGAATTCCAAAATGCTTCTGTCTAGTGGAGCTGTTTACTGGGAGCACATCATTAAGTGCCTTTATAGAGTTCAAGGAGCAACTGGATGGTGCTCTAATTCATGTGGTTTAGTGTTAGGCAGTACTGTGAGGTTCAGGGAGTTGGCCTTGATGATCCTTATGTGCCTCTTCCAACTATTCTATCATTCCACATAGCATGAGTCCTAGAAAAACGGATCCCCAAGAGCTGTTGAGTGGCACAACTGTTAATGGGAAAGGCTTCTGTTGTAGGCTGGCCTTTTAAGTGATTATCTGTAAGAGAAATAGAGGCCTTTTGCTACTCATCTGTAGTATTTTGATGTATGGATGAAAGTTAAGTCAGGAAATTCCACCTGTCCCTTGTTTTTGAAGAGAAAATGATTTGAGGACTGGAAACTAAGAAAGTAGGATCAGTAGCTTTCCTGAAAAATTTGTTGTGGATGCATATTATGACTTTTTGTATATGAGAATTACCAATTTCACATCAAAGCTTAACATTTTTAAAGAAGAAATTTTGACCTTACTGTTAACTGTAACCCTAAAATGACTAAAAAATATCTCAGTTAGTGTTCACACATACACTTAACTGTTATTTTTCTGCTGAAACATCAAAATGTTAAAAAAGCCATGGTAACAGCAAAAACAATTTGCCAGACAGCTATATTAGTACGAGGAGAAAATACAGTTGCATGGCTACGTTTAGAGAGCCAGTGGCCTAATCCTGTTCCACTGAGGTCTTTGAGAATTT
>JASSUY010024101.1:0-16208 GCA_032466535.1 Forpus xanthops | reverse complement strand
TCCCATTTCCCCGGGACTGGGGAAGAAAGGGGGGGGGGTGCACAGAACTGTTTGAGGGGGGCCTCAAACCACGACAATGTGAAACTGATCTGCAGTTCTTAGCACAACTCCTAATGACTCGGCCATGAAATTACCACCATTTCTGACACAAATTGGCTCCCATGAAGCTTTATTAGTACTGGTGCCCAAGGACAACTGGGGTGAAACATTCCCTCTGCTTTTTATGTGCCAGGGAGCTTTCTTCATAATAAAAATAGTTACATGAAGACTGGAACATTTTAAGAGAAATAGAAAATTCAAAACAGAAATTGGTACTTTTATAGTAAGTATCAAGCTGAAATATTTTTTATCTTAAATGTTGTTATGTTTTGGAATTTTAGTATATTGGGGTTTTCTTTTTTTTTTTTTTTTTTTTGTAAGGAAAAGAAATAACATGTTACGATGAGTGTTTAAGATGACAGGCTAGGATGGGATCCATTTACCTAACTTTAGATGCATAGTGTAGGTGTCAGCCTTGGAGCCAGTCACTCCAGGTTTTTTTATAGTCAATGGAGAGAAATATGTACATTTAAGGTGTGCTTCATCTCACCAATTTTAAATGCCTACTTTTAAATGAATAATTATCTTTAAATTACTGTCTCTCTCCACTGACTATGGTATGAGACTTTAGAGACTATCTTGAATGGAGGTGTAGCAGAGACACCTACTACTGGTCAGATGTGTCCTCTCCCAGTTGTCTAATTCTTAATTGAATACTCTTGCTTTTCAGCTTTTTAATGCTGAAAACCTTAACCAATAAGATATTTTTAGTTAAAATGAAAGGAAAGCTGTATGTTTTTTCGGAATTTTCATTTGAAGACTAAACTTATTTTCCAAACCATTCAAAAATGGAAAACCCTATTGCCTATATATGAAGATATAGTAAGGGACATTTAAGTAGGTACGAAAGATGAAAAATCATAGGTTCTCTGAATCCTGTACTTAGCATCTCATCAAATTGCTTCAACTTACAGCTAGTGAATTAAATAGAAAAGCTACAAGGCAGTTTTGCAGGATGAAGAATTCAGCCATTCTGCTATCCACTCAAAGCTGCCATGAAGGAAAGGGGATGGAACAAGACAGCTAAAATAGCACGGGGGAGAAATGGGGACAGAAGCATACCATGATCACTGTACCCTCTCACTACTACGGGTAGTGAGAGCATAAAGAAACAGATATTGTAAAGCATGGCTAAAAAGAAGCATTTGTGATGGAGGGGAAAATGTGTGAAAGGAAGGCAGAAGTAAGAAAGAGCATAGAATAGTTAGCAAAAGAAAAGGACCTGTAGAGATATTAACACTTTTCATAGTTAAAAAGTCCAAAATATGCATATGTATTTTCTCACAGTTCTTATCATCATTTCCTACACTGCCAGGCACACATCAGACGAAGTAAAGAAACACTGTGGATCCTGCTCTTCCCTCTGTATTTAATGTATCCCCATTCAGCTCCAGGGCTGTTCACATCACTCCTTCCTCTTTCATCTTGTACTTCCACAGATTCAAACCTTTTTGTTACAGACCTTTTGTTGTGTTGGACTGTCAGATTCAGCCACACAGTTGGGAATACAGCTATTTCATTCAGCAAAGCCAATATTATTGATAAAAGCAAAGTTACATTGATTGCCTCTGAGTCTTAACACAGACTTTTTCTACCTCTCTAACAAAGCTGTGAAGGAGCTTTTTGGATTTACCAATAATCTCACAAACAAATTACCTTGATTCTAATTCCATTACTCAGGCCAATCTCTCTTGGATTTCCTAGCATTTACACTGGAAATGGTTTATTCAGTAGAGATGCTGTGTAAACTTAGCTTTTGTAATTCAAGGAATGTGTTAGGTGGCTTGTGATGACATTTTTCTAAAATATGTGGGTAGCACTGGAATGTCTTTCTCCAACCACCATTCTCTTGTTGGATGCACAATACTTAGATTGAGAGCAAAAACCTCTCAGGTGGTTTGCAGGTACAAGCAAATATATCTGCTGGAAAGGACAGAAGTAAAATTGAGTTGTGCCTTTGCCTAGAAAGGAACCCCAGACTAGTAATGGGATTTCATGCAATTACCTTCTAGCAATCTTCAGTTGCCTTCCTCTCTTATCCCTTTCAGCTACAAGGACAAATGGGCATATAGGAAGCTGTGCAGTGGTGTGAAGTCAGACCCAGGAACAGGCAGACATTTTAGTCATCTCTGTAACACTGGTTCATCTACAGCTTCACACTAATGCATATCCTCTCTGCTTTGGTGGAACAGGTCTCCTAGGTGATGTCAAATTAACTATGCTTCTGATGCAACACACAAAACCAAACACTGTTACCATCACATTATAATTTTGAAAATCTACTTTAAAATGCAACCTCAGCCCAGAGTTCTAGCACCTCATTGCTTTATAAGTGGGCTACGTTCACTTTCTTACACAGTTGAAGAATTCAATGAGTAGCAAAATTAGTAGGGTCTAAACATCCCAAGCAGCCTTCTACCTCCATGTTTACCTCACTGAGCTCTAAAGAAACCATGTGGATGTGCAACAGTTTAGTCATAAGCCATTTTGAGTTCTTTCACTCCTTCCCTTGTCCTGCAAATGCAATTGTCACATAAATTCATAAAGTGATATTAATATTTAAGTACAAATGCCAGCATTTTTTGTGTTGTAGCTTATGTGACTTGGCAATTACTTGCTTTCCCAAAAATGGAGGTTACCAGCAAGGCACTGACTGCATTTTATTCATTTCTCACATTCCCATGCCCAACTTTTTCAGCTCTTTACTGTCCATTCAAAGAATGATCTTCACGCTGCACAGGGGGAATATTTGGTATGTGAAAGCTCATTTGAGAAAGATTCAGTTTTTACTCTAGCAATGAAATAAAAGTAGATCAGAGCCTTGAACTGAAAGTTGTGATGGATAATGGGAACAGGAAAATCCTGAAACATGAATGAACTTTCTCATTAATCTATAAACTATTTGTAAAGTAGAGTTTGATCTTTGGCTGGGAAAAAAAAAAAAGCTTTAATAAAATAGCTGCAGAGAACTAAGAAAAGTTAGCTTAATTACATGAGAATTTTTTTCTAATTAGGCCCTTCTGGTCTTCAATGCCAAGAGACAAATGCAGGGACTGTGAGAATGAGCACCTTAGGTCCACTGGAGGAAAAGAACAGTTTCAAGATCATTTTAGGAACCTGAATGTGCACAAATCCATGGGACCTGGTGAAATCCATCCATAGGTCGTGGAGGAGCTGGCTAATGAAGTTGCTAAGCCACTGTATGTCATATTTAAAAAGTCATGACAGTTGAGTAAAGTTCCTGATGACTGGAAAAGGATAATATAATCCCCATTTTCAAGAAGGGGAAAATGAAAGACCAGGGAATTACAGACCAGTCAGTCTCACCTCTGTGCTTGCCAAAATCTTGGAGCAGATTGTCCTGGAAAGCATGCTAAGGCACATGAAATCAATGAGGTCATTGGTGACAACCAATATGGCTTCACTAAGGGCAATCATGCCTGACAAGTATGGTGGTCTTATATGATGCAACTACAGAACTCACAGAACTAGGTCTTAAGTATGTTGTTCTTTTTACAGCTAAGTGTGTTTCATTCCTATAAACTATTATTTTTTTCTCACTTCTTTCACCCATTTTCTACTCACATTTTTTTCTCCTAAAGACACACAGATTTGCTTTAATGAAATTGTTCAGTGCAAAACATTATATCATAAGAAACATTTTGAAACATAAAGGAAATGTTCATTTTGTGTAAATTATAATTTTACTTCCAGAGGTTATCCATTCATTCACGAATCTGTTCTAACCAGCTAATTTCAATTTCTTTCACAGTCATATATAATAAAACTATTATCCAGATTTAAATAAAATTACTTCATTGTGATTTTTAAATTAAAAAGAAAACACAATCCTCTTCTTTCAGCTCCTATTATTTCTAGTGTCTCTCTCCTACTCAGTTTCATCATGAACAGGAGCTGAGTGCTTTCTACACCAACACATCAGACACCTTTTCTGTGTGTGCATCACAGTGTATCTTTGCACTGTGTTTCATATTCACCACCTCAAAGTGATCACATGTGCTCGTGGGAAATTGTATCTCACATCAGCTGAGGCTGTATAACAGGAAGACTGGTATGTGCCAGCAAGAGAGGCAGCACACCTCAGTGGGAGACAACTAGAATTTGGAACCCCTGAGTTCTTCCACTAACTATGAAGTTTTAGGTACAGCATGAACCAGTTTCCACAGCAGTGAATTGGAATGGCTGGTATTTTTTATTTCCTTCTTAAAATATTTTGTAAAGTTACAATTCAAAGTGGTAAACATAGCAAAAAAAAAGATAATCCTACTACTAATAATGGTATTTTTTGACAACTGTGAGTTTTATTGTTGTGTTTTTCCTTAACTGGATGAAAATTACATGTGGATAGAACTAGTTTAGGACATTTCAGACAATTAGAATGATCATCCATGAAAGAAATGCTGGTATAGACTTAAAGACAATGTCAATAGACTAAGAAGGCCAGACACTATTGGAAATTAGGTAGTATGTTAAATTCTGAGAACTGATAAAATTAATGTTACTGAGTTTCAAAGGCAGTCAATAGAGAAGTGTTCAAAAGCTCAATATTGGGACCAGTGCTTTTAATGTGGTACTAAGCCAGCAAAAGCAGTAGATGGCAAGTGACTGAAAACTGACAGAAGGCTATTTCAGTTCATAATAGCCTACAGATGCCTCTGAAATTCCCCAGCTGTACTTAAAGTCACTGGAGATCTAAAACATGATGGCAGATTAAATTAATCTTGGATAAATAGGAAATATTGTACACTTACAAAATATAGAAATTCGAGTCACTGACAGGCTCTAAGCCCAGCAGCCAGATATTCTAGTGGAGAAAGAAATGGAGGAGCCAGCACAAGCAGTTCAGAAGCTAGGTGATGAGGACAGTCAAATTATTTATGTTAGATATAACATGTAGCAGATGCCTTCTCTAAACTTGACTAAAACCGGGGTGTTTGGTAACTTAAACCAAGGAAAGAAATAACCAAGAATATTTTACTTTATATAATCCAAAGTTCACTCAAAAATTTCAAGAAAACTGCTTTTTCACCTTTTAGAAATGCAGAACAGGAAGGACATGTAAAGTATAGATTAGGAGATTAGGATCTTGACTGGATTAATAAATCATAATGAAAGCTTATTCTGGAAGGGAGCTGTTTGAAATATTTGTAGAGAATATTTAAAATTTTGAATGATTCAATGAAAATTAAGACAATTAATATGATTTGTTTTAAAAAAGAACCAGGTAATTTATTAACCAATATCTACCTTTGTAGCTAGGTAGTAATCAAATTCTACTTTCCACGATACCAGTTAAACAAAACAATTTACCATCTGATGGGCATCAGTATTCAGTGGGCAAAAAGCAACTGGGGTACTTTCTGTGCATTCTGATTTTATTCCCTCCCTCAAGCACTGCAAACTTTGTTGACAAGAATTTTGACAATTGACTGTAAAAAATCCTAGCAAAAAACTTCCTTAATTTGATATGGAAATCTGACAGGTCTCAAAGCTACTAATGGTCCCTCATATGCAGCCTGTACATAGCTTGCCACAGCAACTGCTTGTCATCTTCATTCAGCTTGTCATCTTCCATTCAATTCATTAGTTACCTACTACAGGTTTTGGTTCCCCTTTGATTCTGTTGGAGTGTTATTTTGTTCCCCAGGTTGCTCAATGAAATTAATGGCACTCATCACAGGAAGTTTTTTTATGTAAATAGGAGAGGCAAGAGTGAACCTGAAAAAAAAAAATTATTATGGCTTTTTTTTTTGCTTTGGGAGGGTAAAAAAATTGTCCTTGTAACAAAATATGCAAAAATATGTTCACATCAGAAATACATTGGGGAATTTGCCTAACTGTTGCTTTCTCCTCGGGACAGCTTCAGTTAAGTCATTCCTTTATTTGTATGGGAGAGTGTCGTGGTCTAAGTCCAGTCAGCCATGTAGTTCACTCAATCACTCCCCCCTCTTTCTTCCCCCCTGGTACCAGGGGGATGAGGAGGAGGATAGAAAGAGTATAACTCCCATGGGTAGATATAAGAACAGTCCAGTAACAAGGTATAACAGAAAACCCTGCTTCTACCACCAATAATAATGACAAGGGAAATACAAGGAAAGAGAATATAATTGCTCACCACCTATACCCAGCCCAACTGAGCAGCGAATCTGATCCCTGCCCCCAGTTTTTACATCCTGGGCATGATGTGCTGTGGTATGGAATACCCCTTTGGCTAGTTTGTGTCAGGTGTCCTGTCTCTGCTTCCTCCCAGCTTCTTGTCCTCCCTGGCAGAGCATGAGACTCAGAAAGTCCTTGGTCAGACTAAATATTACTGCAACAACTAAACATATTGTTGTTATCAGCGCTGTTCCCAGGCCAAAAGTCAAAAGCACAGCTCTGCACCAGCTACTAAGAAGGAGAATAATGACAGCTGCTGCTGAACCCAGGACAGTATCCACCCCTTATTCCATACCATTCATGTCACACATACACACACACGCAGAAAAGGAGAGAGACAATTCCTTAGTGCATGGACCAATTCCTATAAAGCTGCTGAGTCCATTCGGTCTGTGATGTCAAGCTCCATCTCCTGTAAGAGTCTTTCAGAGCAGGGGAGGTTGTGTGCAGTGTTGAATCATCTGCTGATGCTGATCAATCCCTGAGGTAGTTACTCTACCTGTACATGCACCAGGGATATCATGAAGCCTGCAGAGCCATCAGGCCCTCAGAGCTTCTGACAGTCCATCTGCCAAAGACATCTGGAGAGCCTGTTTAGAAAGTCTGGTCCTTCTGTTCTTTACCAGTATGCTCGGGCATTTTGTCAAAGTATTTTCCTCTTATAGTAAACGCTATTCTTGCATTATTTTTCTACTACAATACATGTGTTTGAACATGGGAGAGAATGATCAAGTAAATAGCTTTGGAAGAATGAATTTAATTGACTCAGCTCAGACTTTGCTCAGTATACGCTATTTGGCAGTAGCTCTTCCTCTATTTGTCTTTCTTAGAGAATAAGTAGACTTGCATACCTCTTCCAATTAGGGACAGTGTTCTCCCATTTATGCCAGTAAATTCCTTCCAAATTTAGTGAAACAGCACTGGCAAAAGACCTTGGACTTAAGTAACTTTTAGTTTTATGAATAAGAATCTTATGAAAGAGAGCATACATAAAATGCAGTCTACTGGGGTAAAAGATAACAGCACTGAAGTTTTACACATCACTGTCTTTTGTAGGTTATAGAGGGGTAGCTATCTGTGAGACATGGACATTGTGGTCAGAGTCATGAAACTGAGTAAATAAATAAAATGTGAGGAAGTAAAAGGAATGGAAGAACAAAGCTCAGATTAGTTTGCATTTATCTGTAAATGAAAAATATTCTGGCAATACTCTGAAAGATGGTGCATAGGTCTCAGACAGGGTGAGTGCCCTTGGAATTTTAAAGGCTAAATGGTATTTTGATTGAAGAAAGTGATAAATATCATTATGCACCACATCAAGAAGAATCAGCATCCCCTGTATTGTAGTGAAATCAAGGATTATTACAGTTCAAAACAAAGACGGATGGCAATGGCTAATACAGGAAACATGCAAGCAGACACAAAAAACATATCAACAGAGCTAGGCTTTAACCTGTTTGTGACAGGAAATCCTGCTTTAGGAACCTAGGACAAGATTTGCTGCCAACATTATTCACACTGTTTTATTGAAAGGCATGGAATTACACTGGTGTACCTGTAGAGGTCTTGCCTTTTATTATGGAACTGACTGTGCTTTGGTTTGCAAAACTATGAAATGCTTCCATTCAAAAAGAACAGTTTTTAGCTTCTCCTCCACTGTAGCATGAGTCACATCATTTTCAGTGAAACATTTTTCACAGGGAAATGTTAATTCTTGTTTGCCAGGTCCATTCTGAAGAATTTAGAATGATAAAACAGGTAGTGAAAACAAACTTGTCAAATTACACGAGATGTTGACTTACACAACTGAATATTAATTTTTGTATTAACATTTAAAAAAATTAATTGAAAGGAGAGAAAAAAACCTAAAACTTTGTCCTGATTTTTATTTCACAGACATATGTTGTGTTTATCAGAATTCAGGATATCAAAAAGATGTAAAACATCTTGACAATTGCCTCGAAACCAAAAAAATTGCTATAACCGGATGGCTGTGAGCTCAAACTTGATCCACTGTCTCCCACATCACAACCACACTATCTCCCTCATCACCATATGAGGTTACTAACTATAGGGGAAATCAGGCCCTCCCTTTAAAATCACTACATTAATTACAATCGCTATATTAACTAATTAAATACATTAAGTCAGAAACATAAGAAAGTAACTTTACTGGGGACTTTGTCAAAGGAGTTTTCTGGGAACTGTTGATTTGCTGCATGCTATTTAAAGAAAATTTCTATTCACCAGGGGACAACCTCAGAAATCTGTGGGTTTTCAAAGTGGCAGGTACCCTCGGCTTCCTTGGCTGAAACCTGCAGAGAGTTACTTTCGTATCTACTTCCCACATACAGGAGCTTTTGCCTGGGTTTCTCTGATAAATTCCTCAGGACAAGGCATTTCAGGCCATGCATTTGAACTTAGTTGGAAGTTTCTTTATACATTTAAAATACGGGGTGCTGAGCCAAATGCTAAGGCTTTCAGTAGAACTGAGACATGGGTACATGCTGTCAAATATGATGAAAGGTTGTTTTGGAGGCTTGTGTGCACTATTTCCAGGTTCAAATGTTAGTGTTTTCCATTAGCACAACCATGCTATCCCTTCAGTCATTCCTGTTGTCTTACTTTGAACATTTTCTGGCTTTCTTAAGTATCATTTTCAGCCAAGAGGAACAAAAGCAAACAATTTTTCAAGATGTGGGAATACAACAGATTTAAGCTTCTAAGCTATAATCCAATAAATAAATAGCAAGGTAGATTAATGGTGATGTGGGAGCCAACACATATCAGCATGGCTGCGATCACTGACCTGTGGCTGACACACAAAAACTTACTGATTTCCACAAAAGAGTGTTCTTGTCCAGTTTGGGCTAGCCAAAAAAAATGCAGAGTAATTATGTCCACTACTTGCTCTCTAACACCTGCAGGTTACCCCTGACTGATTTTGCCTTGTATAGTACTAATTTCTGCTCTTGCCAAGTACCTGGAAAGAGAACAACAAACATTTAACTAGGCATTTTTAGGCATCCAAAACCAGAAAGCTTGTGTTTGCATTTCTTTAATCTAATCATCAGGTCTAATGATGTGAATACACCATTGCTCATCTATCTTCTCTATTTTCACCCAGGTGTAAAATCTGATGGTGTGATTTTGCTGTTACTAATGCCAGATCTCTACATTGTTGGATCACAGAATGTACATGTGGGAGAGTTCAAGCAGAGGCATATTTCAACATTTCGCACAGACACTGTCAGATCACCTGAGAGATACAAGACAACCTTATCTCTGCATGCATCGTCTGCAGCTGACTGCATTTTCAGATTGCCGTCCAGTTTTCCCAACAGTTGCCTTGGAAGCCATGCTGTTTCACATGGGACGTTTTGAAGACCTCCCTAGGAATGAGAAATGAAGGGGAGCAGAGATGACCCTGTTCCCAAAGCCAGGCAAAACCCCAGGAAACTTTCTCCTAAAAGTAGCTGTGTGTCGCACACTTCTGTGACCATTTGCACCTCAGTCTCATCCTTTTTATTTCCACAAGGGGAAGGTGCAGACCTAGGCTTTTTCAAGCCCTATAAAGCTGTACAGAGACTACCTGCATGAAGAATGCGCTTTTTTATTCACTGGGAACCACACTTGGGTGGAAGCAGTACATGTAAAGATGAAAAACTGACCCATGTCTCTCTTTTTATTTCTTTTTCAGTGTAACTAACAATAGTTAGCTTTTCCATGCCAGGAAGGAATGGTTGCTGGGACTGTTCCTCAATGTTTTGCTGAGAATTTGATATTCCAGTTTGCACCTTCTTAGCTGCTTGCACTAAGAGGAAAAATTGTGAAGGATGTTAGTGAGAATTCTAATGAGGTGATGCTTTGCAGTCACATGTATCTTTGAGAAGTGTTCAGGATTAGCTCAGTTTAGGATGAGGATAGCACTACTTCGTGTTCTGTCTCAGGCTACACCTGCAATGGCCCTCTCTGTTGACTGAAAATTATTCCTGATCTGCATGATGTTAGGGTAAGGTTGGCAGCCCACAGGAAAAGCACTTCATTCAATGGTTATGTTTGCTTGCTTCACATTTTTCACTCAGTAAGCCTGGTTAAAATCTCTACCTCCTAAAGCAGCAACAGAGAGATCCAATCACTGGGCTGAGGACAGCTGAATAATAAGATCTGCAACAGAATGACGGCCTGAAAGTGGAAACTGCTACATCAGTGGAGCAGGAATGGAAAATCCCATTAATGAAAAATTGGGCTGGAATTTATGCTTGTCTGTGCAAGCAGCTGGATTTGCTGGAATCATGGCGAATGCAGCTACTCTATTAGTTAGACCTTCTTTTTCTCCCCCTTTTTTTTTATTAAATGAAGACATTTGATACGTAAACCTTTTAACATTTCTCCCAGTCACTCTTAGGTACAGGCACGGAGCTCATCCTGTGCTTAGTCTTGCTGGTAGTCACTTGAAAGCTGGGATTTGCTGCTGTCAGCAACAATGTGGGCCACGAATTTAGGAGGACTTTTTTTTTCTGATGAATGTATTCACAGGCACAAGAAAACTCACAGAAATCAGAGAGCATTGTAATAAATTTACTTCTTCCTGCCCTGCCTCTTCTCACAGAGCTTGTGAGTTCATTGGAGTAAGTCAACAAGGTATAAAATGCTCAAAGAACTCAAAATATCCATCTATTTTCACACATGCATATAGATGCAAATGCAAGAGGATTTATGCTAGTGTCTACCCCTGAATACCTGTTTAACATGTCTTCTATGAGTCTTGGCAGCATTGACCCAACAGAGTTCTTGCACTTTCGGTTCATTCCAGTACAGTATGTGTCACTTTTGTTTAATAGTAAATTTGAAGAAGACTTATGAGTTTGGCTGCTTTTTAGCTCTACGTAGAAAATTAACTGCAAGGTCTTCAATGCAGTTCTTTTACTGTGCTTAGTTACAGACTTGAATCAGAGTGATGAGCCCAACAGTTTCTAGAACACAAAATTGGCATGTAATAACTGTGTTATAAGTTTTTAAGTGTGTCGGGGGTTCAGCAGTAGCAGTCATTTTTCTCCTTCTTAGCAGCTGGTGCAGTGCTGTTCTTTTGACTTTTGGCCTGGGAACAGCGCTGATAACACAGATGTTTTTAGCTGCTGCTATAATTTTTAGTCTGACCAAGGACTTTCTGAGTCTCATGCTCTGCCAGGGAGGAGGGGAAGCCAGGAGGAAGCAGAAACAGAACACCTGACCCAAACTAGCCAAAGGGGTATTTCATACCACAGCATGTCATAGCCAGTATATAAATTGGGGGCAGTCACCTGGAAGAGTAAGATCACTGCTGGGTCAGCTGGGTATCAGTCGGTGGGTGGTGAGTGGTTGTATTCTCTTCCACTGTTATTTCCATTATTATTATTATTATTATTACTGGTGGTAGCAGTAGTGGTTTGTATTATAGCTTAGTCACTGGACTGTTCTTATCTCAGACAATGGGAGTTAAATTCTTTTTATTCTCCTCCCCATCCCTCTGGGAGTGGAGGGAGGAAAGGGGAGGGGGGAGTGAGCAAGCAAATTACGTGACTGATTTGACTTAAACCACAACAAAGTGTTTGATTGACATCTTAGCTCTCTCAGAAAATCTAACAGGAAATAATAGGCCCAAGTGAGCTTTGTGTAGCTCCACTGAATTTAAATTAACCTATCTCAAAGAAAAATTAGATTTTTATAATGATCATTACTCCATCTTTAATTTTCTTTTCATAATATCATGGTGAATTTAAAACATAATCAAGACACTTGTCTGGAATCCTACCAAGTACAAAACAAACACAAGTGGGATAAGAACTCTACACGTACAGCAAATGTACAGCTCAGCAGAGCACACAAATCCGCACAAAACTCAAAACATACATTTATATTCTTTTGCCTTTTTTGGCTCTTAGTCATAGAATCATAGAATAGTTAATTAATGGGTATGCCTAGGTACTTTACCTACCTGAGTCCTGATAGAGAAAGTCAGTATGGTCAGTGACAATAAGGTATGGAAGCGTCCTATTCCCCACACATGCGTGAGAACTTCTGGTTTCTACTGCAATATAAAAGCAGCACAACTGCTATAAAAAGGATTCTAGTGTGACATTTAGTTCACTTTGAAACTGTGCAGGAAAAATCTGGTCATGTTGCATATTTAGTCTTTTTTTTTTTTTTTCAATTAAATGTCAGGCAGGTGTTAGCTACCTGATACTCATCCAATACATGGCAAAGCTCCTTAAGAGGAAGAAAATGAAACAATAACATGACAATATTCTAGGCAAGTAATTGGGAACTCCACATAAAAGTTTCACACAGCATTATTTTGTGCTAAGTTAATGAATGTGTGGAGTTAGCACTCACAATGTAGGATATAGTAATTCTGTCCTGATCCATGTGCTTATGCATATGATACCAGCCTTAAACCATACTAAATTAAAAAGCAACATCCATTCACCTCCTGAATTTGTCTGGCCCCATCTGTGTCACTGGCATGGTTCAATACTTACTTGGGACCAGAGCTTGGTACAGGGATGTACCTGGTTTTCATATAATGAATTCAATTTCCAAGCCACAGAGAATACTTTTGTGACAGCTAGGAATATTTTTCCATTATTTCTATTTTCTATAGGTAAATGAAACAGATGAGGAAATAGGACATAGAAAGTCAAGTGGTTGTGTAGCTAACACAGTTCATAGGCGGTCTAACAGAACTGCGAGCAAGTGTTTGCTGCAGAAGTACATCCTGAATCATATTCCACAGGCCAGCTGCTGCATGTGAGGTAACCCTTAGTGAATTCAATTGCTTGGATGCTTGGCACATTAAAAAAAAGTCCTCTTCTTCATTCTGGATACATATGCTGGTAGTGAAGCTGCCGCAAGCTTAGGATTTCCAGAACAACTTTAATATTGTGGGTTTAGGTTATCTGTAAATAATGCGAAATCTGACACTGTTTTACCACTGATTATCAAATTAGAATTGGGAAAGTGGACAAAATGCATCAGATGAAGTATTCATAATGCATAATTCAAGTATTGGAGAGGCAATATTCCCATCAGTTTTCTAAGATTGGTCGTATGTGTTTCAGTTTTCCTTCATTTCTTTTTTTCTTTTTTTGCCTTTTTATGTAACCCTGCTCTCATCATTAAATATGTAACAACTTTCAGCTTTGAAAAAATAACAGTCACCCCTACCCTACATATCAATAACCTTTGGTCAACAGGTTGATTTAACATTCCGTTGCATCCATGCCTTTAATTTCTGATTAAGGGGAAACTGAGACAGAAACCTTTAAAATCCTCTGAAGCAGTTTCTTTATAAAGAATCTTTTTCTTTTAGTCGAACTTCTCTTCTTCAGTGGTAAACTAACCATATGTTATGACCACTGATACATACAATCCCCATATTCTCAGTGGGGCATTTCATATTTTTTCTCACAGTGTTAAAAGAAATGATTCCAAAAGCTGGTTGACAGCTCAATTATGTTTAGATCAGTGTGAACCAGAGTCTTCCAGTTTCAAACTTGCCAGAAACAAATATGAATATACTGTTATTACTGTGCATGGGGAAAACACCGAAATAATGAAGATGTTGGTCAACACTTGCGCAAATGGAAAAACACTCCTTTGTACTTCAAATATAAACTTGCAGATCACTCCTTATTTCTATTTAAAGTGATTTTTCCAATCATTAACGTAATTAAGAAGATGACAAGAACAATATCAGACCCAAATCTTCCACTTAACAGAGGAGTCTGTGGAAGATATAGAAGCAGATTACTGCAAGCAGATTTGGGAACAGTCTTCTGTTCTCTAATGGTTACAAACAGGTTTAAAGTTTAATGTCCTTTTTGAAATGTGTTAGCATTGACTGTTACACCTCTGGCTGCAGTTCAAGGTAGTATTTGTGAACTTGCATTGTAGTTGTGCTTCATCATATCCTGATGCTATATGAAATTTAACTGTTAACAAGGTCATTTTCCTAAAATCAACTACTTTCAAGACTGTCCTTTAATTTTTTCAAGTACTTTCCTACAATTAAATAGACATTTTTCATTGCATCATTTCCCTTGCCCTTCTCCCCACCACCCACACTTCCTCAGCACTCAAATGAAAAAACAAAAATAAATGTTCAATTTTAAAATGCACTTTGATTTTTGTGAGAGTTGATTACTGATGGTTCTGGTGTGCTCAGCTGGAGAGATGTGGAGAAAAGAAATCATAGAATCATAGAATAAGCTAGGTTGAAAAAGACCTTTAAAATCATCAAGTCCAACCTTTACCCCAGGACTGCCAAGACCACCATTGAACCATATCACTAAGTGCAGCGAGGACTCAGTTAGGAATCAATATGATTAGACTAAAGCCCGTTTATTGATGGCGCAGTTACAGTTTATATACTTCAGCCTAACAGCTCTAACATTACATGTCTTTCTACGATTGGTTACATATACTTAGCAGCAAGCATACTATTGGTTAACATATTTTGTGAGAACCTAAAGTGTGGTTTCTGTAAGCAAGCAAGATTTGCAGTCCAGTTTAGCAACCTCCTTATCTTAGCTCCTTCTTATCTTCCAGGTCTGCATTCTTGTTTCATCAGATATACGGGTGATACTTCTTTTCCACGGTCAGCTGCACAGAGTTAGCCAAGAGTTACCCCTGTTACATGGCCAGCTGCACATACTTTGTTTTCACTCAGAGCAGGCATATGTCCATTCTCTAACAAGAAATCATCCACAACTAAGGGCCTCATTTACACAGTTTTTGAACACTTCCAGGGATGGTGATTCCACCACTTCCATGGGCAGCCTTCTCCAAAACCTGATTATCCTCTCCGTGAAGAAATTGCTCCTAATATCCAATCTAAACCACCCCTGGCGCAGCTTGAGGCCATTACCTCTTCTCCTATTGTTTGTTACTTGGGAGAAGAGACCAGACACCACCTTGCTCTATCGCCCTTTCAGATAATTGTAGAGTGATAAGGTCCTCCCCATGGGCTCTCACCTTCAGACTAAACAACCCCAGTTCCCTCAGTTGCTCCTCATCACACTTGTGCTCCAGGCACTTCAGCAGCTTCATTGCCCTTCTCTGTACCTGTTCCAGCACCTCAATGTCTTTCTCATAGTTATGGGCTCAGAACTGAGCAGAGGATTCAAGATGCTGCCTCACCAGTTCTGAGAACACAGTTTACTGCCTCCCTCTAATTTTTCAACCAAATGCTTTTTCTCGATTTGGGAGGTTTCCCTAGGCAGCAAACCTCCAGAAATGTTCAGCTCCTGTCCATGTATTTGTCATGTAGGAATGGTTTCCTGAACATCTCAAAATTTTTGCTTTTCTTTTTTTGCCAGTCCCTAGTCTAGTAAACTTTCTTCAGATTCTCTATATTGTTGTACTTCACTGCCTTGTACAAATAGGAAGAACAAGTGAATTTTGATCAGACTTACAGAGGCTACAGCAGTGACTGCAATTGCTCTTTCTTTATCATTGCTATGTTTATATCACTGCCATAGGCTGTCTGGCATGGATAATCATTGCAAACAAGCTGGGACTCAGACCACTGGAATCTGAGGCCCATTACAGCACCAGTGTGCAAGATCTAAAGTTAGGAGCAAAAGCTAGAGATCCAAGCACCAGCAATACCCAGGGTTTTGGTAAAGCCCCAAGTATCAGTTCTAGAGATGTTCATTTGCACATCTCCTGACCCATAAACAAGACTGATGCACACAGCCCAGTGAAAGACAACCTGACTTTGCCACACATGGATATGTGTCTCACTCATATGGGCTGTCAGTGTTGAGTGGCCAAGAGTGAGACCCAACTGCGGGGGATATGGAACAACGCAATAACGATCAATGTGATCAAACGCTGAACAGTTTATTGTGCACAAGCGTGCCTTATATAGGGAAGTCTCAGGACACCAG
>JASSUY010024093.1:0-35753 GCA_032466535.1 Forpus xanthops | reverse complement strand
CAGCTCCTTCAGGACCCGGGGATGGACTTCATCAGGTCCCATGGACTTGTATACGTTCAGGTTCCTAAGATGGTCTCGTACCAGATCATCTCCTACAGTGAGCCTAGGGTCTTCATTCCCACATTCCCTGTATCTTCTCTTAATGTAACCTCTGTCTTTGCGATAGAAGCATCTGGATCACTAAATTTCTCCTGCTTGAGTTCTGACCCTCTGAGTATTTTGGGCGATACCTCAGAGACCTACCATTATTCCCTATATGTTGCTTTTTGAACTTATATTAGGAAATTGTTCTATCTTATCTTCAACTCGTGCTTTTTTTGAGAGTCTTTCACAATTTTTGATATGTGTATATAGCCTAATATATATGCTTGAAAATAAGACAACATGCCTAATATGACATGCAAAAATCGTCTACTACCTCACATTCTATCTGTGGATAGACATTAAAGTCTCTAAGAAAATGTATCACAGCTCATTGCTTGTTCTGACAATAGTAACGTGTAATCCTGCTAAAGGCAACCAGAGGAAATGTATGAAAGTTATCAAATTTCCTTCTACTGGAAGCATAGCTCTCTCTGACATTGCTATGTTGCCAGTGACATCTGACTGCAGATTATAACACCCCTGATTGATCACAACCCTCCACGCAAAAATAACAAAAAAAAAAAAAAAAAAACCAAAACCCACAAAACCAACCAACCAAAAAAAAACAAAAAAAAAGGAAGGAGAGGTTTTTTATGTAAGTTAATTTAGGTTTTAGAAATGCATTGGCAATTGACGCTGCTGGCATGCATAACCATAGAGAATTTTTTCCTTCTCTAGTTCACAGCTGAGTTTGGTATAGTACTGCTGTTAGCCCTATAAAAATTACTCCACTATGAGAACCCACTTACTCATGATAAATCATATCACATGGATGAAAATAGAACAAGGTTGAATTGGCATGTAGCACATTTGTGTAGAAATAACCAAAATCAAAAATGGCTTGAAATCCCTAGATGAATGACTATGCAAGAGGCTAAATACCTATGCAAAGCAATGAGAAGCAGGGTAACTTCTTTTGCTTCCTAAACTTCTTTGAGAATAAATTTATTTGAGAAATGAAATTTCTCAAAATTATGACACTGAATGAACAAACTTGTCCTTGGAGATAACGGATTATTTATAGAATTTTGAGTTTCAATCAAGATTGAATTGGAAGTGTGGTAAGACAACCAAAACTGTTAAAAAGACAAAAAACTATCTTGGAAATACTGTGCTTATGAAACAATGGAATTTCAATAAGTTGTTACTGGAAAATTAGCTACTGGTTATATTTTGAAAACAAAGTTAGAGTTGAGCTTGCCTTATATGAACAGAATAAATTGTATAATTTTTGCTTTTCTGGCGCCTCAAGGCATTGAAGATTTTATTTTAATCTGACAGATCTTAATGGATTTTATTTAAAAGACATTTTAGGAAGAAAATCTCAAGTTATTGTCCAAGAAAACCAGTCCAAGATTATTCTACCATCTGTGGGCAACTTGGATGCACACAAACATTAATCTATCTACTGGTCATGTCTGGGATTTACTGAAGAAAAAGCTCTTTTATTAAAAATGCCACTTTCTGATCCGTAGTGCTCAGGAGGGCTTAAGCCATAATGTGACATCTGTTGTCTGAACCAATTATATATAAGGCATTTTTGATGCAATGCTTTTGTTAGAACATGCCAAAACCATTGAAACTTTAATTGGAAAAAAATTCACAGGTCCAGATTTTAATTTTCAGAGAGAGAAGGGAGAAGAAGAAGAGGAGAACCAGTTCATTTCAAACATTTATCTTCTCTGAAAAGACAGATTCATATGCCTGCTTTGCCATATTTATCTTCATTGTCCCACGTGAGTCCTTTGATGGGAGGTCTTAAAACAGCCTGCCTAGTGTGTAAAACTGGTGCTGGAGTAAAAAGGTGTCTTTATTTTGCATTAGACAGTAAATAAATTAGGCATCCCTGGCAAAATAAAAGTATTTGACCTCCCTCTAAGCAGTCTGCCTAAATCCTGGAATAGGTTGACAATGAGTTGTTGTGGAGATAACAGTGCAAGAAGAAAGAAAATATATGTTTAACGTGAAAACAGAGAATTGAGCCATACCCTAGTATTCTACTATTACACTATGAACATCAGTATAAATACAAGTCAGGGAAAACCTGACTTGGATTGAAGACGTCTTTAGGCCAGCAAAAGAAAGTAGAAGTTAGTTGCATTTGAAGGGTACAAACTGAGTAGGGAAGGACTACTTAAAAGAAGAAACTGTGAAGAGGAACTCGTTTCTTAAAAGGCTTTGATAAACACATAGAGGCTTTGAGAATCTACATATCTCTAGCCTTAAATAGGTGAATTTTCATGTAGGTACTGAAACTTCTATGCAAAAAACATCCTTACTAAAAAATAAGAACTTTCTTTTTTATAACCTAGGTATTTACAATTTTAAAACACTGTTTTCCTAAATAACAGGTTATACAAATATATCTTCTACAGCCCTTAATTTTTAATTTCCTAGCTTAAGATATTTCTGATTTTTAAACTACTGATCAACTACATACTCTACCAAAGCTAATCCAATATGAGATGCTCAATTCCTGTGATAATTATATCATTTCTAAAAAAGATTCTGAAGGTTGTAGCCCAGCTGGCTAGAAAACTAAGGCCCCAGATGCAAGATCTCTCTATAATATTACAGAAAGGGAGTAAGTGAAACATTATCAATAAAAACTTTTTGTGTCTTATGTAACATAAGTTAAATATTACAAGAACAAGATTTGCATGAAGCATTTGTAGCAATATGCATGAACCTGGGGAGGTGAAGGGAAGGTGTTTTTAATGCTATTCATTAATTTTGAATTCTTATGTCTAAGTTTTCTTAGGTCCTACATTTTAGACAACCTACTTTGAAATGTCATTTTTACGAAATAGCTGAATGTCCTTTTTTTATTATGGTGAATAAACTTGAAGCATCTGTGACGTTCATGTGATTCTTATTCCCATTGGAGGATGAAGTTTCCTTTGGTGAAATGATATTCTGGCAAAAAAGGCTATTAATAAATGTAATTTCTTATGCGTAGCAAAGTATTTTGTGTACTTACAGCACAGGGAATTCTTCAAATGGTTTTCTTTATGAATAATTGTAAATTTAATGTTGGCATCAATAACTTCTTTAAATGGCTCATTCTATATCTGAGTTACACACTTCTTAGCAGAACAGCTCATCTTTGATGAATCTTGTGCATAATTTCAGTTTATACTGCGTGAATACAAAAGCAAGGAAGATGCTAGAATTTTTCAAATTACCTGCCTCTTAAATGGTTTAGGGAAAAAAGGAATGCATTATGGTTTGGTCAATGAGATTGCAAAACACAAGGGAATCAACATTGCTTATTTTATTACTTAGTTGCAAAAGATATTCAGAGAAATAAAATGGCAGAGCCCCTACTGAAGAATAAATTTTTTGTTCAGATCTATACAAGAAGGATTTAGGCGAAAACAACTTTCTTCTAGAGTCTGTGGGTTTTCTGTGGACAACTCCAACTGCAACCAAACAGTTACTTGAGGCTGCAAAGTTATTTGCTCATGAGGCATCTCTATATGCTAATTTCAGTTCTCTGCATATATGATACAGAACAGGGTATAAAGGAAGGTACAGCTACAGCTTGAACTGTGTCGAAGTCAGTGTTTATACTGACTCAGAAAGGAAGTTTTTGTACATGGTGTGATTCCAACAGTTCAATGTCTGTGTAGAAGTTTTACAGTTAGGCCTTTAAATATCCCTCACACCCCATCACAGTAAACAGCATACAACTCAATGTCTCAAGCAGGATTTGGCGGAAGTCATTGTCTTGGTTCCCACCGATCACTTCAGGAGCAGGATCAACTTCTATTAAAACTGAATAACAATATCAAAGATAAATATTCAAATGTGGGATGTTTTGGAAGATGTGGAGCTCAGTAATCAATGCAAACCAGAAACCTGTTCCTTTTCTCAAACCAGGAACTGAGAAGAAGAGAGAAACGAAGATAAAAAGCGAGCATTCCTGGCTTTTACCGAAAGGAAACTGGTCTTCTCCAGCCTGCTTTATCACTCCATTTTATCTGTGTATGATGTGATTTCCAACTACAGAGAGTTTGCATAAAAAAATCAGGAAATCACAGAATAGCTGAGTTTGGAGAGAACCTTTAGAATTTGTCTAAAGGTCCATTTGTCACGGTCCTCCCTGTTTAAAAGAGCGACAGCTGCAACGGGTTGCCCAGGTCCATGTCCAATCAGGTTTTAAATGTCTAAGACTGCAGAGTCCACAGCCACTCTGGACAACCTGTTCTAAGGTTCAACTTCTCTCTTTAATCTGTTAATCATCTTTGCATTCTCTCACCAGAACCCACTTGTTACTGTTTTACTTGTGAGCCCACAACTGAACCCAGCACTCCAGATGTGCCCTTACCATTGCTGAACTGAAGGGAAATCACCTCCTTTGACATGGTGGCAATGATCTTCAAATCAACCAAAGATGCTGTTAACTTTCTTTGCCTCCATGGCTTACTATTGTGTCATGTTGAATTTGCAGTCCACCAGAACCCCCCGGTCCTTTTCTGCAAAGCTGTTTTCCAGCTGATAGGTCCTCAGTGTGTACTGGAGCTCAGAGTTAATCCTGACTGGGTATATTCCTCACAGGACATAGTATTTCCCTTTGTTGAACTTCATGGATCACTGTTGGCACACTTCTCCAACTTGTCATGATTCCTCTGGATGGCAGCACATCCAACAGCTCCTCACAGTTTAAGATCCCCTGTAAATATGTTCACATGTACATTCTGTCCCATCATCCAGATCAGTAATTAAAATGTTAAACAGTGTAGGCACCAATATTGACACTTGTGGTATATCCCTAGTGAATGGCTTCCAGGTGGATTTTAAGCTGCTGATCATAACCCTTTGAACTTGGCCATTTTTTCCAGTTTTCAGTTCACCTCACTGTCCATTTATCTAGCTCATAATTCATCAGCTTTTCTATGTGGAAGTTTTGGGAGAGAGTATTGAAAACCTTGAAAAAGTCAAGATAAGCAGTATCAACTGGTCTACCTTTACTCACTGAGTTAATTGTTCTCATAGAAGCCTATCAGGTTGATTAAGCATTATTTCCCCTTCATGAATCCTTACTGACTACTTGTAGTCAATTTTTTTGTCCCATGCCTGGAAATAGCTTCAAGGATTAGTTGCTTCATCATATTCCCAGATATCAGGATGACCCTAATAGACCTGTAGTTCCTCAAATCCTCCTTCTATCCCTTCATGAACACAAGGGTTTTGCTTTCATCTAGTCCTCAGAAACCATTCTCAGTCACTATGATCTTTCAAATAACCAAGTGTGGCCTTGCCATGACAATTGCCAGCTCACACAGATCTTAAAGGTGCATCCCGTCAGGCACCAAAAAGTAGTGTATGTCTAGATTTTTCAAATACAACTTAACCAGGTCCCTCTTCCCTGAGGATAAATCATGATTCCTTTAGACTTTCCCAAACATCTCAGAGGCCTGGGATTCCTGAAGCTAGGTCTTATCACTAAAGACGGGCACTGAGGACATCAGCATTTTCCATAAACCTCATCACTACTCCCCTGACTTGTTCAGCACTGGACTCACATTTTCACTAGTTTTCCTTTCACTTTTAATATACCTGTAGAAGCACTTCTTGTTGCCTTTACCAGATTGACCTACAAGTAGGCTTTGGCTTTCCTAATTCCATCACAGCATGCTTGAACAGTCTCTGTATTCCTGACCTTGCTTCTACCTCCCCTATGCTTCCTCCTCATGTTTGAGCTTTATGAGGAACTCCTTTTTAACCCATGCAGACCTCCTGACACCTTGGCTTGATTTTCTGAACTTTGGAATGGACTGTTCTTCAGCTTTGTAGAAGTGATCCTTTACAATCAGCTAGCTTCCTATGATCTCTCATGGACCACACCACAATGGATTCCACCAAGCAGATCTCTGCAAATAGCAAAGTCTGCTCTTTTGAAGTCCAGGTCTGTGATCCTGCTTTTTGCCTCATTTCCTCCTGAGCTCTATTATCTCATAGTCACTACAGTGAAGGCAGCCCCTGACCAGCTCATTCGCTACCAGTTCTTCCTTGTTTGCAAGTATGAGGTCCAGCAGAGCACTTGCCTCATTGGCTTCTTAATTGCTTGTGCCAGGTGGTTCTTCAAAACAGAAAATATTTAAGGATCATATATGTACTTGAATTAAGCCATCTAGCATCCTAGATATTTCAGTTGTCTCACTTGTAGATACTATGACATAAAGTCATTAATTATTTATCTAGTCTTAGAAAGTATGTCTAGTAGGTGCCTAGGCATCCTGTTTTACCTCTCAGGACTATGTTTTATTTTTAGTTGCATATTAGAAAGCACTACTTGGCATGTCTTTGTCAAGTGATATATATTTTGATTTTGGAGGAAATGTGGCTCCTGCAGTTGAACTCATAATTGCCAATATCTTTACTCATCAGAAAAGCAACGTCAGAAAAGTGCAAAAAGAACAATTACAGAACAAAATAGGTACATCCCTTAAAGGCTTAAAAGCTAATAAAGGCCTCTTGAAAATGGCTGATTTTTTTTTTGTCTTGCTTGATCTTCTTCCTCCTGCTACATATATAGTAGGAAGGCTGGAGTTGCTGGGACCCCAGGGAAGAGGTTAATGAATAAATGTCCTGTGTTCTACATTATATGAATCCTGCCTTAAAAAAAAAAAAAGAAAAAAAAAGTTGTTAAAGTTGATGAGCTATAGATTTGAAGTCTTTCTTTCCACTCACATGTCTTGAAAAATGAGATTAAAGACAAAATAACCTCCAGAGGAAATTAATAAAACTATCCTCTTGCAGTTTGGATAAAACATAAGGGCTAAACTTTGAAGAGCTGATGTCTAAGACATACTCCAAAATTTAGACTGAGATTCCTTAATTCTTTTCTCCAAAAAGTGAGCTCTCAGAACTTTTTACCAAAGAGGACAAAAATTTTTGAGGGCCGATATGTTTTGAAAAGTGGGCCTTTTAAAAACAGATTCAGTATCTTATTTCAGAAGTAACTGAAACACTGATTTAAATATGAGGCCTGAGATTTATTTCTGCAGCAGATCAAGTGTGAGTATATCCTTTGCATTGGGTCACTCCTAGCTATATCCTTTAGAGCCATGGTGTGAGAACAGGATTAAAGTAGATGAGAGAGGGAGTGAAGAAGGGACACATTAAGTGTCCATCTTGGAGGTTTAGTCTCCCTTTTCCTTTCTGTGCCACCCCGAAAATCTGCACTGTATTTTACACTTTATTTAAAGATTTGGTTAAATATTTGTAAGTTGTAGTGCACATTTCTTCTTACCCTTGAGTCTTTGAGCAGTTATATGAAAATAATATTTTACAATATTTCCCGTATTCTTTATGGGGTTGAACCCAGTTGTAACACTTAGGTGTAGTAACTCATCCTTAGTGACCTTGATATTTAAATATATCTGGCTGACCTATAAAACAAAAAATACTCTTAGAGTATCTCTTCTAAGATTATACTAGAGCAAAACCCAAAAGTCTAGGTGACTGCTGCCGATGAGGCCAACACACACAAAAGTGATCCTAACTCTGGGCAGCTATGTCTCTGTGTATCAGGGTGAAAAATTTGATGAGATTTGTTATGAAATTATGAAAGGCTAGAGCAACATGCCAGGAAGAACCATATTCATAGCTGCAGAAACCCACAAAGGATACCAGACAATACCTCATACAACCGCATACATATAAACAGAAGGTTAATACTACAGTAAAGCTTTTTAAACCACTATGGAAGGCTAAAATAACAGGTGTTTTGTAACCAACATCCAGGCAGGACAATGGTTTTGGGGCCTGTACAGCATTCAATTGTTAGGATGCTTCCTCTCAATTATTTATATTATATTGGCTGTTTGATTCTTGGCAATGCTGGATAACATGTATGGATAGGCTGAGCCAGAATAATTCATACAGTGTAAGAGGCTGTTTCTGTCAGACTTGGCCTTGCTCTGATCCTCACCCTTTTTGCCTTCCTAGTTTTCTAACGGTGAACGAGCTCTGCATTTCTGAACATGAAAATGAACTACATTTTCTATGAACTGCATGTTTAAATTTTCGGAGTTTATGAAATGCACTGCCACTTTTTTAGGTGGTACTTATGCAGCACATTAAGGAAGACAAGCACTGTGCTTTCTTATGAAAGGTTACCTCTTCCTTGATATGTCCCTTAGCAAACATAAGAAGGATTTTGTGGATGTGCATGAAACAAGGCAAAGCAGCAACAACTGTGACTTTAGCTAGTTCCACTGCCAAAGTCCTAGCAAAATTATTCATTCTCAGATAAATCTTTAATTGGTTCCCCTCTTAATACTATTTCTGGACCCCAGAGTCCTTTCTAAAAAGCCTCTGTGGAATATTTTTCTTCATTTTTAATTAATTATCTGCAATGTAAATTAATGCACAATACCATTTCCTTTTTTTTTTTTTTTTTTTTTTTTTTTTTAAGTCAAGAGGAAAGCATTTTCATTGTAAATTAATAAGTTAAGATTCCTCCATCAACAATATTCCTGTGGCTAAGCTACATCTTTTCTGTTGTACAGCTCCAGACTCTCCTTTGTGATGTTGCACTGCAGCAGTAAAGAAAGAAACCACCACTTCACAATGCTAAGCACTCCAGTGGGAAACACAAACAGAGTGCATAAACCAAAGCATTCATTTCATGAGATTTTATTAAAAGGTTTCACCTTTAAATTGAGCTGTCATAAGCTGCTGGGAAACTTTTTACCACAGTTTATTTTAACTATGTAAAAAAACATTAAAGGAATGAAAATTCTGCAGTTTTTCATATAAAAGGTGTGACCTCTCACGCACTACCAGCAAGCTATAGTGCATTTAATCATATTGGTTGGAAAGCAAAATCATGCCGAATGTATTTTTTATTTTTTGCTCCCCCTCAATTCTTATAAATGACCCCAACCTTGTTAACATGCTACAGATTTCTGTGTATCTCTGCAGCAGGCTCTTTGGAGTTCTCTCAGAGAAAACTACAGCACATGATTAAAAGATATCCTCTAGATGAGAAGGACGTTCAGTAATTTATAAATCATTCATTTGTGACATAGCTTTATACAGCTTTTCAAGGAATTGCATTAACTGCTTTTGCAGTTTCCTCAAATGCTGCTTTCAGTAGACAGTGTCATAGGTCATTACCAGTTTTTCCCTTATGTAAGCAATTCCAACTTTCTATTAAAAATACTAATTTCCACCCTACTACAGTATCTTTTGAAGTAGCATGTATATTAAAAAAAAAAGTCACAAGTTGCTTTGAAATATTAAAGGAATATATTTAAGTGAAGGGTTTCAGGCAGGTTGTTTTTCTATATTCCTGATGACAGAAAGATTTTAGCCTACAAAGTCAATAGTAAATTTTATTAAAGTCATTATTTTCCTGTTACAGGCCTTGTGCTTTAAATAAACTATAGCTGACAATGCTGTCTTACACACTGTCATGCTGTAAAACAGCCTTTCTTTATTACCACAGGGACAACTCATTTAGAACTTTGAAAGTGTTTTCACACTGGAGTTGCTCATTTGTGGTGCTGGCCGATGGCTGTTCTTGACAAATACCTTTTATAGCTGGAAATTTCTCATTTTTTCTTTTGAAGATACAGGAGATGAAAAAAAAAAAAAAAAAAAGATCTTGCAATCCCAACATTTTCCTGCTTAAGATAAATATTCTACCCCCCAACATTGGAGACATATCTCAATCTCAAGCTTGAAAAGTCTCAGCCTAACCCAAATTTTTCTCAGTTACTCTGGTGCAAATTGAAGGTAGGTCCAAGTAAATAAAAAGGAGCAATTCCTATTGTTCCAAAGTTGCTATTTGATTAACATTATACGTATGGCCCCCTGGCTCAGGCTATGATTTCCCAAGACTGTTGTTTTGGTAGGAAAGACAGCATAAGAAAATTTTGCCTTCTCCCTCCCAATGTACTAACCTCTTCCCTGCTGCAGGCCCCTTTCCTAAATGAGATCGGCAGAACTATTTACAGGACATTGTTTTTTTTTTTTTGTTTGTTTGATTTGTTTTTGTTTTTTTTTTTAATTTCTACTGTGGGCTCTGATCAGTTTTCCTTTTTACCACATGATCCTACAAGAAGTGGCACACCTAGGGCTCAACACAGGGGTGAATTAAGATGAAGTGGAAATAGGTGGCCAGGGCATAAGAAGAGTTTTTTTGATAAGGTTTTGCTGCTGCTGTATTCAGTTTTCTGACCCTGTAGCCAAAGACACAGGGCCTGTCCCACTGTGGATCACACTGCAGGGAAGCGAGACATCCATCCCTGCTTGCTGCAGGGAGTCCACATGAAGTATGAACTTAAGCATGGGTGTTAGTGTTCTTACTCTGATCCTTAACAAGCAAAAAAATAAAGGTGGGAAGAGATGGCATAGGCATATTAACGTCTTCTGACTGCCAGCTTCCTACTGTCTCCTTAAGTAAAATATTTTTTTCAAGACTACCAGAATGCAAGTAAGAATAGGTTTTGGCTCTTTGCATTGGTTATATCCACTTGCTCTCCATGCAAAATGTCTCTTTTCACCCCATGAGAAGCAATGTTCTTGACTGCCTAACTTAGCTCCAGGCCTTCATCACAAAGCCATCCTTCCTGCTCCCAGAACTTTTGTCAGCTGTTGTTATCATGCAAATAGGACTACAGCCAGGCCAATTTTGTAAATTGTCCAGATGAATAAGTTATATGAGCAAATGTTGCTTGAATTACAGATGGATGGCTCTATCTTTGTATTTTGCTTTTCTGAATATATTTCTATGAATTATGCTGTGTATCTTGATATCTGAAAAATGAACGTTTTCTCTTTAAACCTATGTTAAAACAGTGTTGTTAGAGTAATCCAAATGCAGAGTTGGAAAACACCATATGAGATATCTATCTGTGATAGATCTCTCTCTACCACAAGGGAGTAACATTGCCTAGAACCTACCCCAAGTGTTTATCTAAGCTTGTTCTAACCTCATAACTAAAAACCTTTTCCCTCTTCAAAGTCACCTTTGAAGTAAATTAAACCATTTGTTTCTTGATGCCCACCACCTCCCACCCCTTTTTGTGCTTTGGGGAAAAAGTGAGTGTTACCTTTTTGTAGTGACATTTTATATATTGAAGATGGACCTTTTACTTTCTGATTTCCAAACTTCTCAAGATGCCCAAACCCAGGCTTCTCTTACAGGTCACAGCCTCTAACAGTTCAGTGCTGCTAAAAGCTCCATTTCCCTTTTCTCAGTACCCCATCTCAAAATCTTCCCTCGCCAAGTATCAGCACACATGCCCATATGATCTCTATTATAGCATGCTTAAAAAGCACACACCAGAAAACAAGCCTAGCAAAACCAGCCTGATAGCTTTCCACTGGGCTATTAAGTTAAAGTGGCTGATGACAGACTCTAGTAAAGATCAAAATCAATGCTACAGAGTGGATGTATCACACAGCCCTGAACAGGAAAGGACTGTGAACCAGGGATGGTGGAGGGGACGGCAGGCTGTTTGGATGGCTCTGGTGCCCACAGACCTATAGCCTCAAAGCACAGATTAACACTAAATTTTATTTGGCACAGCTGAAGGCTGCTGCTGAGAGAGCCAGTGCTTCTCTCTGCTTTTCACACTGCTGTGTTCCCATCTTTTCCTTTAGGGCTAGATCAGTGAATCACACACCTTCATGATCTGATAATTTGATGGGCTAGTTTTCCATCAAGCCAGTAATCAGCCTCACTCATGGACTCCTATGCTCTGGATCAGATGTGAATAAAACAGGAGGAGCAAGTGAACAGACATAGGACTCTCTTTTGGCAACAGTCACAATTGGTACAGATTAAACAACAAACAAAACAGAACCAAATTCTTCCTCTTATTTGTGCTGATTGACTCCAACCCGTCTATAACTTTCTGTGAGTGTGATACCCCTTACTGCAGCTATTACTTCAGAAGAGGTTCCACTCCCAGTGAAACTTCCAGGAATGTGATTTCCCTTGGGTAAAGTAAGGGCACAAGAGTCTTGACACAATATAGATGATTAGTATTCACCCTCAGGTTATGGTATTTCAGTCATCTAGTTCAGAAACAGTAACTATCCTGCTTTATTCAGTTAGGCAACAAGAATACTTCAACTCAAACAGTAGCAATCAGATTAATATTTCATGGATTAGAGTATGCAAAATTACAAATACTGAAGACATCATTATAAATACTGAAGACATCATTAGAAATGGGAAGCTCCTCATGGAAAACTCTCAGATGGAGAGGGAGACTAAATGGGTCTTGATACCATTGCTATGAATATTCTCTATGGTGTGACCACTCCAGTCACCTTTTCCCCCAAGAGATTATCTTGTTGATTGTACACTTTTAGGAAATATTCCAAACACAGGATTATAAATCTACCACTTGTCATCTTAGGCTTTATGTAGAACATGCATCTGATGCTCTGTTAATGTCCTAGAGCTTGTGATTCTTGACAGAGGATATGTATTTGTAGGTGCCAAACCAGAAGGTCACATTTAGAGTCTGAGTCCATGTACTGTATGCATGATTTATAATAAATATTCCCTCCTTGGTCACCTGTGGTTTAATTTGCTGCCTGTTGAGTGGACTTGTTTTGTATGATAGAGTTTAAACACACATCAATAATATTTTAGCTGTCTAGGAATAGCGGCAGCATTCCAGAAATTATATTTTGAGCACCAGTGTTGTGGTGACTTTTAAGAACTGCTTACTCGTGTTATTGTGTGGCAATTCTTCTCATGGACATCAACAGGTATTTTTCCCCTTCAAGTAGCGGATTTCAGTAGGCTAAAATTCTCAAGAGTGTTGGCTATCTGCTCCAGAACCATCTGTCCCACCTGCAGAACTGCCCAATGATTGTTACCCAGACAAAAGACATACAAAGATTGTTTCAAATTCTGACTGGATTGTTTCAGTATATAGCAGTAGATATGTAGTTCATTTACTTAACATATTAAATGATATTACATTTCACAACTAATTTTTGCTAGGTTTTCTTGTCAGAAGCCAAGCTTTTATTTCCTCTTTCCCCCACAGTAGTGTCCCTCATGCTTCATGTAGCTAATGTAGATTCTATCAAATAGCATGATTTATGTTGTTAGCGTGTTACTCTACTTAAAAGTGCTAAAACCACCTTTTCTTATCAACAGGAAACTTTCAAGATATTTAAAAACATGCCTTTAAACCTTCTGGCAGCAATAAAGCAAAAATGGCAGGTAGCTGTATGGAAGAAGAGGGATATGTTTATACTACAACTAACTAGGGATGTGGAGGAGAATGATACCATATACAGTGGGCTGAAGTTTCATCTCATTTACAAAGGTGCAAATCCAGAGTTATATGCTGTTAGTACCAATGCTCAAAAAAAAAAAGTCTGACTTTATCTCAACATGTGTATATAACATCAGACTGTATTTGCTCTGAAAAGAAATGTATATTTGTTTGGATGAGGGAGGACAAACAGCTGATTCTCCCGTTTTCCTGCTGAACTAGGCTTCAGTGTGCAATTGTTTGGTTGCCAGTGTACCACCAAAAAGTATGTAAGTGATTTGAGCACCTGTATTTCTCAGTTTATGAAGCTGAAACTTCTCAAGTCTATAACACTGCTTAGATTATTGTTTGGATACGCCAGTTTTTATTGTGCTTAAGTGAAATAAGGACTGTAAGGGAAATTAGGCTTGTCTGGTCTCCGATTTGGCAGTCCTTGAATCACAAATTATTAAAATGCCTCAGAACTGGTAACGTTTGAGAATTGTTTCCTTTATTCCTGTAGCTGCTGTTGAAAAGGGAGAGGTATCATACCTGTTTTGATGCTAAAGGCCCTTTCTGTTGCAAAATGATTGTCCTTGGTTAAAAAATAAAAGTGCCCCTAAAGACTTGAAAGGCAGTAGTTTAACAAGCTACATTACTTCAACTGTTTTTCTCCCTCTGTCTTTTCCATCTAATAGACTCCTTGGTGTTAGTGACCAGAGTGACACTGGAGGCAGCAGGCAATGACACATTATAGGCGTTCCTCTAACTGACTTTTATCCAGTGACTTTGAGTGCAGGTGCAAGCTGAATTGTGTAAGGTAGCTCAAACTCCCTCTCTCTGATTACAGTCTTTCCAGGGGGTCAGCTGCTTATGAAGAATATCCATTATTTATACCTTTCAAGAGAATTACATCAGCAGGAACATATGTATTCATGTAATAAAGCTAGAAAGTACCATGCAAAGCCATTCTGCTTTAAATATGTATGTGAAACACAGTAAGCCAAGTTCTGTATTGACTTGTACCTCTCACACCATCGACTTCAGCAGAAGCACACTGCCTGTAAGCCAGCAAATTTGGCTCCGTGGACCTAATGAGTGCCTGATTCAGCTATCATGGTTAGACATACAACTGTGTACCTGTGTGTGATGTACAGATAAGGGCTTCAGTCCCTCCGTTATCTGCTGGTATCAAGAACGATGTGTGGCGACATGCTTTCTTCCTGGGCCTGGCTTGAGTGTCACTAATTATGTATTACATGCAAAAATGGGGCAATCTGCATCTTTCCAGGAAATGAGGTGAGTCTCTGTCAAGGACTACGTTCACTTATTATGGAGATTTAGTCTCTGCCAGCTGATCAACAAACACCTTGGCCTTCATTAAAGAAATCAGATTTATATCTCCAGAAGCAGTGGGAACTTAAACGTTTTTCATCGTGACCTCTTCCTCTGAGCTGCGGCACTACTTATCCTGAGCAACTACATTCCTCTTGGCAAAATTAAGTAATTGCGTTTTCAGGGCAGGTCCCTTCTTCAAGGAAGAAACTGCATCACATTAGCTACCAATCAGCTTCAAACCTTTCTTTTGGAGTATGCTCAAAAAGAGCCTAGCCAGAGAGAAAACTGGAATCAATACATTAGGCCAACTCAATCTGGATTTCAGGCCAGCATGTAGAGAGAGAAATGGCATTTGTGAGACTGATGGCCAGTGAACTGCTGTTTCTGGGCAGCGAGCAGACTTATCCTCAGTCTCCTGGTTATGTCTGCAGTAATCAGCACAGGAAAATTATAAGAGTAGTTTGCATGAGGGTAAATCAGTTTAACTGTTGCAAGTCTTGTTGAGAGGTACATCCAAACCTCCATCTTCAGATGTGTCTAATAGTGAATTCCTCCAAGGATCAATTTTATTTGTACCCTTTCCACTATCTAATGCAGTCTGGAAGAGAAAGAGTTAAAATGTGACAGACAAATGCTAACAGATTGGTGCATATCAAGCAAGTGGGGAAAACATTTGCATGCTCCAGAAACTAACGGAGTGCTAAAAGACAGTGATAGCATAAGCGAGATTGAAGAAATAGATGTGCTCCCAAAACTGTCATTCCTATGGGCTGGATAAAAAGTAAGGTTTCTGGTGAGTGACAGCTTTCTTTCAATTCCAGTCCAAGCCGGAAATCCATACCTACTTTTAAGCTGTGATGTTGGCACCACAAAAACACTTACTGGCATACAGGTATGGCTTTTGCTTTGTAATGCACAAACATTTTTTTCACTGGAAAGCCTGCAACTGTCTCCAGCACACAGCCAGCATTAGTCTCATTTCCATAATAATGACAAATTTCAGTAAGATTGAAATTGGTCCAATTTCAATGTTCAAACATTTCATATTGGATACTAAAATATAATAATTTCAAATAAATTCTAAAGAGGTTGGCCTCATATGTGCAGTACACAAATACAAAATCCCTATCAACAACACTTACCGAACTGGAAATCTTTCAGGATAAACCCTCTGAAAGTTAAAACACACATTAAGCTACACATCCAGAAGAAAGACTTCCACAGCTTTATACATACAATTCACCCAGAAGCCAAATTTTCAAAGCTTCAGTAAAAGGATCTGAGGTAAGACTATTTTGATAGCCCTATACATTAAAAATACAATATTTACTCTCCCTTATGGTATTAGATTGGAGTCTTTATCATACACTTAGAAAAGAAGTGGTAAGTCAAAGCCCTTTCATCAACGGCATTTTAAAGAGAATTTCCAGATACCTCCTAAAACCAAATGGAAACCTTTCAGCTGATCTTCATTTAAGAGATGTTACCGCATTTACATTAACTGATCCAGTGTCACCCAGTATGTCTTTCATCCCGACATCGTCTTTTGGAAGCCTTATCAATTAAAAATTCAAGTAATTGAAATTACTTGTTTTCCTGCTTCCTTCCAAAGTTTGGTAATAGTAGACAATCATGTCTAATTCAGCCACCATTTTCTGACTCCTCCTTCTACCTTTTCACTCAGTCTTTCTGATATCAATCCTGTCTTGCCACCCATCTATCTCCTTGTAGTACCAAGAAACCTGGCTCATGCATAGTTTCACTAAAGAGATTCCACATCCCTCTTCTGTTGCCTTTACTCGACGTTTTTGGTAATCTCTGACCTTCCTGAAGCCAACCAGCTTTTCATTCCCAAAACATGCTCAAAATATCTCTGCTTAATGTAGCTCTTCTGACCCCTAATTCTGACTATGGTACAGTATATGTAGATACTCCTGTAGCTTCACCTCTTTTATGCTTATTTAAACTTATTCTCAAAATATTTGCTCCTAACAGCCTCCAATTTCACCCTTGTTTGGTCATAATTTTATTGCTATGTGTGATGTCAGTCTCAGTAATCAAGGACCATAGATCTTTTCACATCTACTATTTTTCATGTTGCCTGCCCATAGTGCATATAGATGACTATGTTATTATAGTTCACATTATGTTAATTAATGTTGATGTAAATTTTTCATCTCAAAATTCTCTTCTATTCTGACAGCTAAAGGAATTATTATCAGAATTGACGGTTGCCCATGGGCAGCCAATCTGGCCATTAATATTTCCTAATTTTACACATTTAAATAACTTATACAAACCCAACTATGTGACTTCGTGTTACTGCTACACAAATGTACTTTTCCTTCCAGACTTCTATGACTATAATGCAAAACTGAAAGAGAAAAAAAACATTCCATATATTCTCATACTGTGCGTAAAATCATTTACTATGTTTTATCCCAGGGGGGATTGTAAATTCATTGAGAGAGAGATGTCAATACATAATTCACAACACTTAGCACAGTGAGGTATCAGTCTTGTTTCAGCGTCTGATTTTCTTACATAAATTGCTTTAACTAGTGAGAACCAAGGTTCAGTTGCTAAAATCTGCCTAATTATGTCGTCTAATTTTCTTAACAATTGAATGCGCATCTCTTCTTTTATTGTTGTCATATATTTGTGCTTTCATATATTTTGTGTGATGCTAAGCAAGCAGTTTTATGTTCTGTAAATATCTGAAAAATGGGCATATTCTGATAGATATATTAGAGAATCTTAAGGGATTACTAACTCATGTACCTAACCTTCTAAATGACCTAGGATCAAGAAGGCCCTCTAACCAAATCAGCAATTTGTATTGAGCATTGCATACTCTTTGTATTGAAAATGGCATATATATGTTATTTATTTTAGACTAGTTTTAAAGAAGCTATATTCCTTTAGTGAACTGTTGGGGGTGGTGAGGGAAACAAGTCTAAGGAGGTATTATTGGATTATTCCCTCTTCTAGGACAGAACCTGTTTGTATAATCAGAGATATGCCTTAAGTGGTCTTTAAAGAAAGTCAGATTTTGTTTAAAAAAGGGGAAGGAAGAGGCTTCATTTACTGGACTGACAGGCTCCATAGATTTCTCAAGTGTTTAAATTAAGGATTGTGAGTTCTTGAAACTTGACAAGGAAAGCAGGATTGTCACTGCTGGCTGTCTGAACCAGAGGTAAGTGCAGATTAAGCTTTTCCTATCTCTATTATAAACATATTGCTCCTGTTCTCAAAAGCTCAGTGAAATAGAAAAGAGACTATTGTTTTTTATTATTAAAAATAAACTACATCTTTAAAGTGTCAGCTAAAATTCTAAAGTACTAACAATGCTCAGATGACATTATTATTATAGTGGTAACTATTTGGCACTTGATACAAATTCCTTAAAGAAATAAAATTGAAATTAATCATATCTGGACACCTAGAACCAAGTTATAAGAGCACTCATGATGAGCATGGCATGCTTTAAAATAGGTTCAACCATTTATGTGATTTCTCTAGAATTTTTTAATGTACCTTGGTCTAACAATGTTGTTGAATTCATGCATGTTTTCTGGAACACCATTCTAGCATAGTGCAAATCTCTCTTCTTGTTTTTATGGATGTAAATATGACAAACAGGATGAATTTAGGATATATTGCAAAAAAAAGTATATGTGTTTCTTTAAGATGCACTTGGGAAATGTAGATTTTGGTGAACTGGCAAGAGTAGACATCTCCTGAAGCAAAGCTTGTCAAACCATGGTTTTGCAGGCTTTTTGCATTGCGAGCTGGAGAAGTTTCCTTTGACTGCTCAGGCCTACTCAGGGTTCATGAAAGCAGTCATTTTTTTGTCCAGTACAACTATTGATACAGAATTATAAACTAACCAGGCAGTTTTTACAGACTTAGATTTCAGCTAGCAACATGGATATCAGAGAACATATAAGTGGCTCAAAGCATCTAATGGATACCTCTCAAATTGACATTGAAATGGTCTCATGCCTTCGTCATGTGTCTCAGGCAGCATTGCTGAAGATACTGGAAAGCAGTTATATTTGTTTATGCCCCCTCTTGCCTGGCAGAAAGCTGTAAAATTTGCAAGAATTCTTTCCATTTTATTTTTCCCCAAGAAATAATTATGCCCATGCACCACAGTTTTTTAACAGTATCCTGTTTAAATTCATCTACTCCCCTCCTCCCCTCAGGATGAGAACCCGTTCATTTGCTTTTTTTTTATTTTTTAAGAAAATAAGGTGTATGTTAGAGATGTTCATGGGTCTGATAGCTTCTTGCAGAGAACACCTTATTTGCATGCTTTTCTTAGACAGTGGCCAAAGCAAATTGAACACGATGCTTAAGGAGGTTCATACCATGCACGTACATTTGATTTTATAATCACCCCCCAAATGCTTCTATTTCTTTCAGTAGGGGAAAACATGCTTTGACTGCTTCTGTCACCTGGCTAAAGAATAAAAAATATAAATAAAAAAAAAGTTACTGTGTGCAGTTAATATCGAGCAGCAGCCATCTCCAGATGATCCCTGCTGCATCCAATTTCTGCCAAAATGCTTTCTGTTAAACCTCCATCAAACAGACACACGGCGCACAAAAGAAAACCTCATCACCAAGGGAAACTAATCCACCGGTGCGCAATGTAAGCCTGTCAACTTTTTATTATAAGAAGTCATCACTCATTTCAGTGAAGATTAAAAGTATGACTAAATTGAGAAAATCCTCTTAGCCATTTGGAATTTTAATAGAGGAGAAAAGGGGGTGAGTAAAATTTAAACTGCATGTGAGTGTGTGCCTATATATCTATCTATGTATGCGTGTATGAATCAAATATATAAAATTACATATATATCTCCACACGCAAGTTTTATTTATATATATATATAGTAGAGGAATGAATGTTGGAAATAAGATGCTTAGAGCTGCCCCCTCATCGACCCACAAAAATAGACTACCAAAAATTCATACATAAACATGTAGCCTTGTAGTACGTTTTCTCAGTTACCACAAACAGTTTCTGATTCAGACAAGCTTAAGAGATAAGAATGGAAAATGAGTCCTCACAGCTTTAATTACATCACCACTGGCAACAAGGTGTTACAGTGGGAGAATGACAATTGCTTTTACTCAGAGTATGGATTCAGGGTCAATATGCTATTTCATCCTAGCACACCACAGCAGATGAGCACCATGTTGTTTCTATATTGGCCTTGCACTACTTTATCCCTGCAGGTAGAGTTGGTCTGATGTGCAATTAGAATTACAGATGTGTATTTAACTAGTGCTTGCTTTTCCAGATTATGGTGAAGACTGTAAGTTTCACTTCAGCTGTCATTGAAGATGTGGGTAATCTTTTGCATTTAGAGACCATAATCATCTTCCCATTCCAAATATTTAGCTGGTGTTAAAGAAGAATTACTGCTATAGTCACTTTAAAGTTTGAAATTGATCAGATGTTATCTTCAAAGCCTTTAGCTGCTTATTCAAAATAGTCAAAAAACTTTAAAGTTACATAACTCCTGGCAGCCCTCCCCCTGCTCCCCCAGTCACTGCCTCCTAAGTTTGCACATCAACACCAACATTTACAGAAATAACCTGAAGAGCTTAATAGCAAGATTTATAAGGCAGCATCAGGATAAATAGCCACATTTCACAAAACACAAACACATATGCACCTGAAGTTAAGTAGTCTACTTCCAAGAAGATAAACCACAACTGAATCTTACCTTATTGCACTTATACAGGTACCAATTGGCAGTGAACTGAGTTGAAATTCTTTCTGCAAATCACTGAGGGCTGTACAAGCAGGCAACCTGCCTCTTAGAGTATAGCCGAACAGTGATGCTGACACCTTTGAGAGGGGCAGGGAAACCTGTCAGCAATTTCAGCATCTCCCGGTCCTTTGAATAAGCCCTTTTTTTTTTTTTTTCTTTTTTTTTTAAAAAAATTTTTTTGGCTCGCTAAACCTTTTTGCTATACAAGTAGACTTATTTGCAAGGGGTAGACAGCCAGTGAACTGCTTCTGCTTTCAAAGCTTACTTTACTTTCCATAACCTTCCCTTCCATCCAATGAAAAGCAACTGTGGCCTTTTACTAAGTAAATGAGCAAATATTTTCCCAGTGTTCACCAGGTTAGATCCCCATTTAATTAAACTGGCTCATTATGTCCCTATCTGATTAGCAGAGTAGAATCAATTATTCAATGCACAAACATGGCTGCAGGAGCTAGAGGTGTATACAGAGCTGTTCATTTAATTCCAAGGACACTAATTAGGTACAAAGCAAGCAATAACTTTAACAATTGCAGGCACAAGCATACATGCAGTACAGGACAAGGGGAAAAAAACAGGCCTTCATTTTCTTAATAAGCTGGATTCTCTTCCCCCCTAACAGGGTCAAGAAAAAACAGAAAGCCAGAGAGGATGAAATGTAGATCAAGAAAGCTAAGCATCCAGGAAATAACCCTTGGGATTTGCATATGTAATAGTGTGCTGCTACTTTTGTACTTTATAATCAAACAGTAGGCAATTATCCAAATTATTGACAGCAGATTTCTCATTTCAACTGCAAATTAAGGCCATTAATAAAGCTTTCTAATGCAAAAGTGACTAATTAACTAATGGAATGGAACTCTGAAGCCGTGATATCAAAACCAGTCCACCACATATTGTGGAAACACAGGGGAACTAATTAGTTTAATTATCAAAACAGCTAATTAAAATTACACAGTTGCCTAATTAGTTCTTTGCATTTTTTCTCTGGTTTAATTGACAGGATGGAGTTAAATAGGTAACTGGTCTCAAAGAGGGAAAGGAAAAAAAAAAGGGGAAAAAATGTGAGGACTAGCTTTTGCTGAATATTTTAGCTGATGATATCTCATTCGTGTGGCAGACTGGTAACAGGAAAATAAATGACTCTCATCCTTTTGGTAAGCAACTCCAAATTTTCTGGACATAAATCTGTCCTCAGAGTAAGCTATCTAAACAGATTTTCATGAAGTTAAAAGGCTTGTATGTCTTAATGCATCCAAAGGGTCAGGGATAGCGCATAATTTTGGGAGGACAGTCAGGAGTTTTTCTTTCAGGAAGTTAATTTTTCTCTTTGTTTTATTTATACCTTTCTATATGTGTGGTGTTATAGTCATCGTCAAAAGAAAGGCTGGTGAATAGTCGAACACAACATACTTCACCGTCTCATCAGAGGACCTCAAACAAAGGGAAATAAAATATGAAGTTTTGCTATCTGAGACTCAGAAGGTTCAAAGTTCAAGTCTGGCTCTTATCTATGCTGCCCAGCTCCCTTGTCTGCAAGGTAGAACTGTAAACCTTGAGAGAAAAAACATGCTAGCCTAATCAATGCTCGTAAAACTTGCAAAATATCTCTGCTTCATTCATAGCTTAGACACTGATTTGATATATGTCTCTATTCCAGCAAAAAAATTATTTCTTTTTTGTCTGTTTGTATTATTCCAGAAAGTTTAAGCCTAACCAAAACTGCAGTAAAGCTAATTCCAGGTCAAGCACTTGCTCATGCTTCTTCTTCTACCATGTTTATTAATGATTTTAGTAGAAAATTGGGCTGAACTGGTGTTAAAAATTTAAATAAAGTCATAATCCACTTATTAAATTAAACACTAGCATAGTTGAGACCAGGATTCCTTGCTGTGAATCAGGCTGAAAATACTGCGCAGCATTATTTAGTTACTTTGCTAAACTTGAAAAGCACAATGGAAAGAACTAAGGCTAAAAATACGCAAGCAGCAAAGGGTCCAATTCGTAAAGAAGCAAGGAGGATTTTCCATGTTTGGTTTGATTTGTTGTGGCTCAGCTACTCCATCAAGCCATTTTGCATAAATATCTAGATAGATGTTTCCTATGCTTACTTGCAGTTCACCAGAAGAAATAATTACTCTGAGTATTTCTTGCATTTAAATCATGCTTGCCCTACTTCTAGAACTATAAGGGGAATAAAACTTGTTTTTATGAAGCAAGTCCTTTATCAATGTTGCCAAAAAATGAGAGCTCACAGCAATTAGGCAACAAGATTACAAAAATTGCAGGAGGGCAAACAAGAATCTCAGTGTCAGAATACCAAAAAATTTAGATAAGGACATGGAGGAAATCAGCATGAGCATCCTGAAATGCATACTGAAATCTTCTCAGAAGGAAGATTTTGGTATGGGTCCTTCAGCACCGGGCACAGAGACAAGGGTGAAATGAGCTGTGGGGTGAAGAATCTTCCCTGCTGGTGGAGGCAGAGAATGGAAAGGTTCAGCTTTGAAGTGAGATAGCAGATCTCAGTTACAGTCAGTGTTGATATCTATATTGACAAAGAGCTGGGATCCTGAGTGAGGAGAGAAAGAGGCATTTGGGTCTTATTCCCACGCAGGATCATGTGTGCAAATGAAATCCAAGTTACGGTTATTATACCCTTTCTATGTTTTTTTCAGCAGGAGAAGACAGCAGAGGCCGGAGATATTCATAAAACACCTAGCCTGAGGCCCTCAGATGGGAAAGACTGGGTGAGTACCTGGAACTGCTCATTAATTCATTTAAACTTAGTTCTAACTTTAGTCTGTGTGATTTTTATTTTCCTTGCTGTGAACTTGGAAGTGAGGAGGAAAGTAAGCGCAAGTGATACAGCGGTGAAGTTAGATGAATGGTGTATTGTATGAGATGTATTTTGTCACAGTATGGAAGGAGCAAGAAACTTGCTTGTAGAGGTGGTACGCAAAGTGTGCAGGAGCAGTGCAGTCCATGTGAGGAAAATTCACTGTGGCAAAGGTGAGGGCATTTTAGGGCAGCCAAAGGAGATGTGACTTTTGTTTTGTGGTGTTGTGTAGGGCTGGTTTATGCACTGGATGGTTGAGATGAGCCAGGTACAGAACAACCAAGTGTGAAGATGTGTCAAAGGACTCTGAGAGGTATCCACAGAAAGACTGCATCCACTGTGGGTAACTATGAAGATGAGGGCTGTAATATCCAAAAAAAAACCCTAGACAAACTCAATTAGACAATCTGAAAAAGTCCCTTACTGTAGGAAATATGGGCCTTGCTAAATGCTAATATCTGATACCTCAGTGCCGGTCAGCCAACCCCATCTCTAAGGGCACCTCTGAGAGCAATATCAGACTTGGAAAGACACAGTCCACTTGCATTAACACACATCTCTTTTCTTGACCTGTTGGCGTAATCTGCTATGCTAACATGGTGCTGCAGCTTCCCTCAGTCTTTCTAAACATGGAGCGTGTGATCAGGAATGCAGAGGAGGTGTAGTCCAGCTTTCACAGGGAGAGGAATCTCAGCTTGCCAGTAAACACCCAGTAAACAGAACACAGTGGGTCCTGCATTTGCATAGATTTACACAAATTTGCATACCGGTGTGCGAAGAGAGCAGCTGGGAAAGAGGAACAGAAAGACTCCAGAGTTTTGCTGTTTTAAAAGACTGTTCCCCTCAAGCACTTAATTATTTTAACCTACCTCTTCTTCCTCCAATCTGCTGTTCGCTTCGTTTGCTGAGGAATTAAGGATGGACAGCCGGCCCTGCTTGGTGCAGCACCCATTGGTTAAACCAAAATACAGACGTCTGGATCATGGTCTTAGGGTATGTTCCCTGTTGGCTGTGATCCTTGCTCCTGTAATTAAGTTAAAAATGTTTTGTGTATTTTTTTTTCCCCCAAAGGCTTTATGACTTTGTGAAATAGGAACTTCCTTTATTTTAGGACAATCCTTTGCATACTTATGGATGCCAGATTTGGAGGAGGGAAATGTATGAATGCTTCATAGAAATCACTGGGTTTTTTTTTTTTATTTTTTTTCTTTTATTCTTTAAATATGATGCTAAAGACTAGTTTTCCTTGATGCTCTCAGGAGCAGATTAACTTAATTACTGAATCCCTCCTCCTTTAAACCAGCTTGAGGCATTGTTTTTGGCAAAGTTATAAATGATTGAAAATAAGAGGTTATAATTGCAAATGTTAAGCAGCCATAACTTTAGTTTTCATTATCAGCTCCATCTACAATACTTCACAGTACTCCTTCACATAAAATGTAGACTGAGGCCATGAAAAGAGCAAAGCAAAGGGGGCTTGTATTTATCACTTTGATGTCATTCTTCTTTAAGCATTACTTAACAAGCAGAACATCATGCAGAGTCTGTGGACAACTACAGCTTGCAATTCAGATCCAGTGCCTCCCAAAACAAAATGATGACCTGATAAGTGTGCCCACATCCTTACATAACAATGGTATTTATAATCAAAAGGCAAAATTATATGGCCCCAAAAATGGTTGGAAGATAGAAAGCTTTATGAATCACCTAGTGAGACTCTTCATCTAATAGAGGGTGGTAAGGATCATGTGAGTAAAGGGTAATGAAAAAATGGTAGTCACGTATGTTTCTCTTCAAGAGCCAGATGCTGGAGGCAAGTGATTCCACTCTAATTTTCTTTCTCTTGCTAGGGTTTGTTTTTTTTTTTTCTCCCTTCTTTTTAATGTATATTTGTGGTCTTCATTGCTGAGGAGGAAAGCCAGAAAACATGACCCCTAAGTACTCTAGAGGCTCAAAATCTATTGCTTTCCTTAAAGAGAATTTCTTGATTTAGCAGACTGTTGTGTCCGACTTGTGATTTCAAAAAATATCCCTCATAATGTTGTGCTAGGAATTGACACAAGACTTGGCAGCATGAGAACAGAAGAACTGTTGTAGAGAAGTTAATGTGTACAGCTGTAACTAAGAATTGGATGCTCAGAGTTGCACTGTAATGTCTTCAGTATGATGTAAGATTAGATATCAAGAACATCTAAATCATTCTGACACTTATGCTGAGTTGCTGCTTAGCTCAAAATCACACACTCTGTTATTCCTGGTTTTGTCTGTTGGGGTGAATATTTTCTGCCTGCATTGGTGTGATGTGGTTACTGTTAATCTGTTCCTTTCTCTTCAGTCCTTTTGGAGGTATTATGTATATCTAATTCTCAGCATCCGTTCTAAGTATCTTACACGGATGCCTGGAAAGAATTCAGGAGAAAGGCCAAATCCTTCCATCACCATTGCAAAGCAGTATCTAGGCTGTTTGGCAGAAGTTAAATCAATGAGGTATTACCATCAACAGCTCCAGCAAGCCAGCGCCTTGCTGGAGGGAGTGCTGTGGAAAGCGTGCCCAGCTGTGGATGCTGGGTGCACAGGAAGGTGGTGAATTTTAGTTTTGCATTTCTGAAAGGGAGAAAAATTGTTTGCATTATTTGCAGCAAGTGAGCTCTGAGTGCTACTACAGTTTATGATTAGCAAACAAAGGCTGTGTTTCAAAGAGATGAGTGATTCATCACGATATACCATAAACATGGGATTACTTCTGACATCTCAAGCCCAAGAACTGAGTGTCTAAGTTAAGTGAATTGTCCACATTTCTTCAGTCTTTGAAGAGGTGAGCAGGTGCACAGTAAGGGATGAGTAGGCAGGTATATCCAAAAGTGTCTAACTCTTGCCATTGCCTACAAAAGGAGATAATGACGCTGTTAGATAGTGGCAGTTAGGTGAGATGAAGCTGGGCCCAAGCATCTGATTGCAGATGTCCATAAGATAAGCTTTTTGTGTAGTTGATCAAGAGGGGTGAGAGAATAATTGAGACCCTTTCAGGTAGGTTCACATTTCTAAATTATTCTGAAGAGGGTCTATAGGGATGCTGGGGAGAGTCTCTTCATGAGGGACTGTACTGAGAGGACAAGGGGTAATGAGCTCAAACTTAAACAGGAGAAGTTTAGATTTGATCTGAGGAAGAAACTCTTTACTGTAAGGGTGGTGAAGCACTGGAATGGGTTGCCCAGGGAAGTTGTGAATGCTCCATCACTGGCAGTGCTCAAGGCCAGGTTGGACATAGCCTTGGGTGACATGGTTTAGTGGAGGTGTCCCTGTCCATAGCAGGAGGTTTGAAACTAGAATATCTTAAGGTCCTTTCCAACCCTAACTATTCTATGATTCTATGAAGAACCAATTCATAGCTTTACCTGTCTGCATTCCTAACTGGGTGCCTAAGCTAAAACCTGAATACGCACTGAGAGTGCAACTTATAACAGGGTGCATATTCCTATAGGTCCTGAAGACATGACTACAAAAGACAGGGTTTGTTGCAACACCAGTTTCTAACCTTTTGTTGACAGAAATTTTCATATCAGTCTCCAGCAAATAATGTTATAGATTATGGCTTGACCATATTTGTGCTCCAAAAGAAGATGCTCAGTGATGATTGCGCATGCTTTTACAGTAGTGATTATCAACCAATAAACAATCTAGGTGTTTTCACAGTTCCTGCAGAAACTGAAATAGTGTATTTTATGTCTTCAATTGGTACCTAATTTCATGACTGTATGTAACTAAATAATCCAGGAATAAAATTAGGGCAATATCCTTACTTCCTATCAGCTCCTCTCAGGCTGCTGCAGGGCAAAGGGCCTTTTCTGCATTAATTATGTCCAGTGTGCTGAAAGGTTTGGCTAGAGCCTTAGCCAATACAGCTTGGCTAGAGACTGACAAGGCTAGCCAAGCCTTTTTCCCTCCTGACATGACTACCAGGGCTGACAGCTGCCAGGTCCTGTTGTCCTCAAACAGAATTTTTCAAAGGTTTCTCCTCAAACTGTTGCCACCGACTGTCATGGCTTTCTAGGTCAGTGGTTTTGTGTATATCGCATGTATTTGCCAACCCACCCTTGTAAATTCTGTGCCTAAAGAGACTGCTTTGAATGAAGTCACTCGATAATTCACATGTGAATGTCAGCAACATTTAGCACCCTCCTTTTGTCCCCCAGTTGAGTTGATTCTTCAGACCTGGACTGAAGTAAGCAGCTGATCTGTATATCCATAAGATTGGCAGCAAGCTTGTGTAACACAGGTTGAATAGCATATGGCCTGATGGTTTTAGTAGGTGCAAAATTGTTAACCCTGTCACTGCCTTCCAGAAATGGTGAATTTAGAGAATAATGAAATATCACTGCTGCAATGCTGTTTCAAGCAGTTTTTATTTAGGCAAAGAAAAAATCATGTCCCTTTTCTGGGATGACAGAATATGTTGCATACATCAGTGACCATCACCAGTGTTTCTGAGGTAGTATCTGTATTGGGTAATATAAACTCCTGTGTCACATAATGTGAAGAAACTACCTGCATTGGTAATCCTGAACCCTGGCATAAGTAGGGTGCTTGCAATATTCTTACCTTTCTCCTCTCCAGACTGCCAACCTCAGACTTTCCTTCTCTCATCTCATTCTAAATTCTGGCTTTCACTATTAATTAGAGGTCAACTTTGTACTGCCAACACCTGTTTAAATTATCAGGCCAAACTTGAAGCTTCAGTAATGAACTTGCCCTGAGTTATGCCAGGAGGATGGAAGTCAAAATCAAGCCTTCACCTAGGCAGGAATTGTAATAAGGCAAAGAAAATGTTGTGCACAAGCATCTGAATTCTGCCCTTGAAGTCTAAGTTGATGAAAGATTATGAAAGTGCAGGATGGATGTAATGATGTTGAGTAGAAAAGGTGAGATGGCTGAAGATTAGATCAAACTAAAAAGAGGATGAAAATCATCATTAGCTGTATGATGAGCATTACTGTCCTGTATAAATGGCAAATATAATGGCATGGTTATTAACAGGAGGATTCACACTCATTTCAATATTTATCTGATTACATGGAAAGATGGTTGCAGGAGATGTTTCTTGGGAACAGGAGACTTGGTTGAGTCCTTGAACAGGAAGGGGTTTAGATGTAGTGCTACATAGTAACCTATTTAAAAAAAAAAGATACTATTATTCTAAATAATGGTGCATCTTTTTCCTATTAAACTTGGTCTATTGGTTGTTAAACCAAAGCAGCAATATTTGGGCTACTAAGAAATGGATGTTATCTGCTTTTTTATGTCTTTCAGCCTGATGCAGGCCCTGGTGTCTTCTGCTTTCTTGGTGAAAAGGGTAAAATGCTGCCCCAAGGCTGTTTGCATAGCAATCTGTTCTTGGAGATGAACAGAGCAACTGGAGGGGAAAGAGCTCACTGCTTTAGTCTGTGAGTGAACAGAAATGAACTGACCTACAGAGAGGGTTTCATTTGCATAACCTAGGTGTTGTGTTGGGAATCTCTGTAACTCGCTTCCAAACATTTGGGAAAGGAACAGTCTACTAAAACTACTTGGAAACTCTGCATCCCTGGTAGTGAGAGCTGTACTTGTAGGCTTGTATACTGGCACTTTTCTCTCCAGCAAAGATTGCACATGACTTCAAAAAATCACACGGAAGAAGGGAAGTTGCAGAGAGGCTTGTGCTAGAAGTTTACACAGCAGGGCCTCTCCAGCCTTTGCCGCTGGTGACATAGAATCACTGTAACTTTGCCACATGTTGGCAAAAAAGACTAACAGCTTTCCCAGGGCCTGGAGACAGATCTGAGTAAATTCCTCCTCTTCAGTGGTACAAATATGTGATGCTCTCTTCATTGCTTGCCATAGTGGCTGGAGAAAGAAAAACAGCATTGTAAAAGTTGCTTTCATGGGCGACCTTGTTAATAAATTCTACTAACAGTTTTCTGTTAGTAGGTGCAAATATGGATATTTAGCACATGTTGTACTTGATGATAGGGCATTTTTTTCACACTTATGAAAGATTTTCAAATTCTACCCGCAATAGATGGTTGCAAGTACAAAGGATGCTGGTGATATTCAACAAACATTTCAGCGATCCTAGGGATTTCTTGGAGGACCCTCAGAGCTGTTTCTGCAGATAGTAATTTGTTTTAGAGAGAATTCTTGGATTTTAATCTGATTAGTATGACTTTTGACTCTTCTTGATCATGAATAATGTTTCAGACGCAAAGAAGTGTCATTTAGATAAGACACGTTTAAAACTACTATAGAGCTGATGGCTTTGTGTTTAAAGTGGTTGCAGTTTCAAAATAGCAAATATGCTCAACACCAAACTTGTGAAATAATTATTCCTAATGGGATCAATTTTAGGGAAGGGAATTGAAAGATATCCTGGAGTGACCTAGTGTGTAACAGGGGAAACATCAGTAAGATGGTGAAAACTTGGTTTCACTTCAGAAAATTGTGGCTAGTAGCAAAAGTAGCATGAAGGGGAGGGGTTGGAGGCTAAAGAAAAAGAGACAAAACAATAGAAAGAAAAGAAAGGAAGTGCAATAATTTATCTTCACAGAAACAATCTTATGTCAGACTTTCACAAGTAATGTTGCCTTTTGTTGAGAAGAGCCTGCAACAGGCAGAAAAGAATTCCTTCAGCTGAGAAAAATGTTATTTTTATTTCTATTGGGGGAAAAAAAAAGCCATTTCTAGGGTTTTCCTCTCCTGCCTAGCCCCCATTCCAATAATGTCCTGGTTTGTGTAGTGCCCATATCTAACTATTGGTAAACACAGATTTCTGTTTCTTTTGTAGCAGTCAAGAAGAGCACCAGCGCTATAGTGTGTTTATGAGTGTGTATTGTTTTGCCTCATTGAGGAACACCTCTCCCCGGGGATAGAAGTTCATTTATCTTCATGTTAGCTCCAGAGGGAAATTGTCTCAAGCAGAGAACAGTTAGTTGTAGTAAGCTGTGTATGTATGTGACATGTTTTGAGGTAGTTCACTGACAACTAGTAACCAGACCTAATCCGTCAAACCCATTTCACCTAAGACCTGAAGTTTAACTCCAATTCTGATCTTTAAGGTAAAAGCATCACACGGCTGCTTGACTCCTTTTGTTATTCAGTAAACACCTTTACTTCTTTCCTTTTATTTTATTTTTTTTCTTATGTCCTCTTCAGAAACATTGCTTCTTTCAGTCACTGATAGTTTGGTGTTCTCTGCTTGTTTAAAAAAAAACCAGCCATTAGTACTATACACACTGTTTACTAAGTATAACATGTTCTCATGCAGTCACTGCATTAACATGTCTTATGTAGCTGAATCCCTATCATTACCTGTCTCATAGTTGTTCCTAACTGGGTATTTCTTACCATTCTTACCAGCTTGCTACCTTAAGTTATATCTTTCATATTAATTAAAAAATTGGGGTTACTTACATGTGTTAAAGATTCCTTGATAATTTTACAAGAACAGGAGTCTTGATTGTAGGAATTTTTCATCTCCAGGTAATAGTTATCAGCAAACTGGATTCCCAGCTATAAGTCCCTTTGGCAGCTTCTGTTTGGCTACTGGGAAAAAGCAGAGAGAGAAATTACTCTGCACATCAAATTCTACCTCTGAGTTTAAGAAAGTTCTGTCTCACCCTCTTGGAACAGATTTTTGTAGTCTCTGTTTTCAGTTTTTTCAACTGTTGCAGAGTTGGCAATGTCCTCTTTCTTCTTTCATTTTGAAAGCTGCTATAAACATATTCTTGTGGAAGCTGAAAAAGCGACACAACATTCTCTTGATGCTGATATGCTTCATGATCAAAAGCTTGTCTTCTTCCTATATTATTTTTATTGTTTCTGGTGGCACTGTAACGCACACAGAGATTTGTACTAGAAGAGGGAGAGCAGCTGATAAGGATAATTCCTTATAGACTGGACCTAAAAAAAGATGAACAGAATATGCTGTTTCTTATCTATTCATCTGTCATTTACTTATAAAGGGAAAATGTTATTATCTATCTTTATGAATATTAATAAATGCGAGTGACTGGTGGGACAATAAGCTGGTGGCCAAGGGGCAGTGCTGTGCTTCTAGAAAACCCTCTCACTAGTGTTAAAATTACGTAGATATGACAGGTTTTCAGGGTACATTGCACTTAATTCATTTGGCTGAACCAAAGATTTACAGTTTGAGATCTTAGCTCATGTATGAGGTTTAGGTATTATTTGGCTTCACTTTGGCCAAGGATTATATGATATATTGGTTTGGTTTTGAATTTTTGTTAATGATTAAGAAACATATGGATGAATACTTTAAATCTGAAAGTAAGTAAAGAGTAAAGTATATGGTATTGCTCTGAGCATCAGGCCAGGTAGAAGCTTCCTTAAAGTTTCTATTTTACTTCTCTATGATGTGTTATTCTTCTCACCCCTTAATAAACAGACATGCATATTACATGTCAAATTATAGTTTTCTTACATTAAGTGATTAAAGATTATTGAACAGGGTTTGCATTACTGCACAAATACTGTCCTGTAAGAAACCTTATCATAAAGCCCTGATAACTCATTTCTATTAGTAAAAATTTCTTTATTATTTTCTACTGGACTGTCTTTCAAAATTCAGATTTTGTGGAAGAAGTTGGCAGGTCTATACATGCCAAGTTCTATAAATGGCAGTCCTATACATAAATATTTCTATCAGCACTATATTTTAATTGTGTCTAAGCATTATCAATATAAAAGCAAGGCTATAAAAGATGACTTTTCAATTCCTTTGCCCATGACATGGCTGAAGGAACCATGCTGGAGTGAAGCATATTGCACCTAAACTGATGATATGAAATATGGTTGCTACGTACCACTGAGAGCTGTAGGGAAAAACAGAGGTAGTGTTTCACTCAATACAGCTGAGTGTATGAGTCTTGACAATGCTTTCAATCCACAGAAAGCATAAGCAGGTGGCTTTCAGTACCATGAGAAATGCTAACCCTCCTCTGAGCTCAGGAAGCACTTGTTTCAGCCTTGATATTACCCTCATGCAGGAGAACTTAAAGAGTGCTCTGGGTAATTCCTTGGAGAATGAACACCACTGATTTTTCACTGAAGTTGCACAGCTATGGGGTATTTTATTGACAATCCTGTATGACGTAAGATTTTCCTACTTTCAGTCAGATTTTTTATTACAAAATTGTGCCAAGTTGCTATATTTGCAGTAATTACAGTGATTGATTGAACAAACATATATATAATGGAAATGCTAGAATTGAAGATGCCAGTGGAACCTTAATTTGTTCTCTTTTGCATATACAGTATAATATAATCTTTAATTATGTAAATATGTACTATTTTATTCACACAGCTGTATCTCCACATGTATCCAGAATATTCTAACCATAATACTTACCTGTAGGTCCGTTACTGCTCTGCAATATTGATATCACTTCTCAGTCTGAATTTTGGCACACAAACTTGTGTTCTAGGAACTTACGTATCCGGCAAGCATGCTATTTATTTCATGGTTTAGATTTGAACTATGCTCTCTTTATTCAGCTTTTAGCTGAAGTTGTGTTTATGTTCTGAATCTGTTTTCTTGAGATGTGAAGGCTCAAATCTAGTACTACCGAAAGCCTGTGGGCAGCCTAACTTGTTGGTCAAGTAGGATCATACCCACAATGCTGTACGCTGTTGTGTTCAAACACATGCTACAGAGGTAAAACGAAGAAAACAGGACTTCTTGTGGTGCATCATCCATTCTCTACCCAGAAATGAAACAAGGAATTTTGGTTTAGGACATCACACCCAAATACTTCTAAGTTTTGATGGTACTGTGGTTGTGACAGTGACAATATCAACTGTTTTATGAAGCAGTGCCTGAGAGCCATGAGTTCTTTGATAAAAGACCTGGCTGAGACACTGGTGTGGTGAAAATGTTCTTGAAAGCATAGCTTATCACCAAGGAAGGTTGTAGAGAATCATTACATTAACCTTAAAATTTGTCTGAATAGATTTACTAACACCTGATAGATATTTTCTACTAAAACGGGTGAATGTAAACCTCATAATCTCATCCTAGATTCTGAACTCTTATTTGTTTTTCCTCTAAAGGTCTACCTTTCTCAATATGTTAAAATAACGAGGATGTTTTTTGGGAAGTTGCAAGCACTAAGCTGACAGTACTAGCACATCTCTTCTTCCCAGTATTCTCTTGCTCCTTTCAGTTGAGCACCGTCAGCTTCTATTGATATTGGTGATAACAAGCAGTTGCTTGTTACTTAATCTATTCAAACATATGCCCCCTGCAACATAATGTTGGAGCACAAGCTAACCATACTAGATTATAAATGAACACTTATTACTTCTGTGTTGCTTGAGAATCACAGAGTGACTATATGATCTCAAAGTTATTGCATATATACTGCATTTTAATCAAACCAACAATTAACTTGGATTATCTTTGCAAGTTTGCTATCAGTAAGACTTTTTTTAATCAGTATAAATCCCTGAATAATGATTTTTATCACTGCAACTGTATCCTTTAAAAAGAAATTTAATAGGTAGAAAACGCATTGCACAAAGTTTTAACACCATTAACTCCTGATATGCTTCAAATCCATTGGAAACTTGTATTCTAGTACTTGGTACTACTACAGGCTCATTTTTAACATTCCTGCCCAAGATCTGAAATTTTAGGTATAAATCTAAAATACAGACATAATTCTAACTTTGCAAATTAATAAATCCTTCTCTGATGTTCTCAAAACTGTGGCTATCCCCTTCCAACTGATCATGAAAGTTTCACAGCCTGGCAAATCTGCTTAGCCTTTTGGCCGCAGAAAGGAAAAGCCAATGACTAGAAATGATGTCTGACTGCTGGTTATTTTTTTATTCTGTATTTTTTTGAAACAGACTGAGCTGAGCTGCCTCTTGTCTTTCAGTTCAAGCTTTTACTGTTTGCACAGCACATCTACTTAAAAAGATGGAGTTTTGCTTAATTCTGGAATTGTTTTAATTTTTATTCTTAAGTCACTGTTGCAATTCCTTCTGCAGGAATTTTAGATATTTAGGTCAGCATCATATAAGCTACAATGGCAGAGGATTTTAAGCTGCCTTTTGCTAATGATGAGTTTGTACTCATTACTTTGGTAGATTATGAGTAGAAACCAGTGTGCAGTTGTAACGCAAGCAAGATCAACTGTGTGTAGATGGTGGTCATGCGGTACAGTCACAGAAGCTCTTTTTTCCTCTAATGTATTTCATGATCTTCTGCATTTAAACTTGGGGAAAATTCAAACTGCCACTGTCCTCTCAAGGAATGGCAAGACTTAAAAGACATGTGCAAGACAATGAGCTGTAAAACAGCAGCTTGCATCTCTGCTCTAACAGTCCAGTTGTTGAGATATGCAGCTAGTAAATAGGGCTAGTAATTGACTGGCCATGTCTGTGTTTTTCTCACAGCTTATATAGTTCGCGTGCTGATACCCTGTTGCTACAGCTCAGGACTAAGCTACAGACTATATTTGACATCAAAGGAAATATTTACACCAGGATGAAGTTCTGCAGCTGTTCCTGGGCATAATATTTCTGCAGTACCATTCTTCAGTGCCAGCTGGTGCTTGTTTCATGAGCCCAGAAATGGCTTTGTTGGGAAATGCTGGTCCAGAAAACTTGCTCTTAAAGCCACTATTCACTCCATGTATTTCACAAAGGGATCTGGAAATGCAAGCAGAGACAAGCAGTGGTAGTTACTATTGTTGCTCTTGTAAATTATTCAAGCAGGAATGCTTGATGGTGTCATAGAAGCTGGCCTGAAAGCTGTTGCTGTTTGGAGATACCATACCGGATAAAACTGGCTTGTTAGAAACTACCAACACTGCCATATGGCATTGTGTGGTATTTGTGTTGATCGTCTGAAAATCATGTTATCTACTTTGAGGAATGGCAAGGAAACTGATGAGAATCTGAGGATGTTGATCCTTAGATGCAAAAAGTGGTCAGTTCTCCCTAACTTCTGTTGTTTTGCCTTTATATCACCAATCCCAGAAATGCTTTAGGCTGGCGGTAATGCAGATGAGATTATCTGTTCACATAGCTGTGCTCATACAGAATCATAGAATCAAAAAATAGGGTTGGAAAGGACCTTAAGATCATCTAGTTACAAACCCACTGCCAGGGGCAGGGACACCTCCCACTAAACCATGTCACCCAGGGCTATGTCCAACCTGGCCTTGAACACCACCAGGGATGCAGCAGTCACAACTTCTCTGGGCAACTCATTCCAGTGCCTCACCACCCTAACAGTTAAGAATTTCTTCCTCATATCCAATCTAAACTTCACCCATTTAAGATTGAACCTGTTACTCTTGTCCTATCACTACAGTCCCGAATGAAGAGTCCCTCCCCCACATCCCT
>JASSUY010024091.1:0-11816 GCA_032466535.1 Forpus xanthops | reverse complement strand
TTATCAGCACTGTTCCCAAGCCAAAAATCCAAAACACAGTGCTCACCAGCTACTACTTAAAGAAAAATGACTGCTGCGGCTGAAGCCATGACAGCATGTAACTGTTCTTAAGAAAATAGTAGGCAACAATTTTAAGCTGTTGGATGTTTTAATTGCAAACCATTTAGATACTGTGCTGTTAGCTGCAATAACGAAGGCAAAGGAATGTACTAGCTTCAATCCTTTTAAACAATGGCTTTAAGTAAATTGCCACTAACTTTTAATCATTTCCACAATTTCATTCTGCAGCCACGGCATTGCTTAGGATCACTACCTCTTAGAAATCATATGTGATTCTCCTCTATTAAAGGTTCCAGACCAGGCTGAAAAATAATCAGATCTTTACTGCAGTTAACATGAGTGCAAATTCTGAATTTATTTCCATATAGGTAAAAATAACAATTTTCTAATATGTTGTTCATTTCAAGGGTCATTTTCCACTGCTTTAAAAAGCATTTTAAAGCACAGTTAAAATACACCCCTCCATGAAGACCTCTCCAGTGTGGCATTCAAGCACATCTTCTGCTCAGTATTCACCTGAAGTTGCTTTAAGAGACAGGACTGGCACAAGTTTACGGATGTCTGGTTTTGCATGATTTAGCTGATATAATTCCTTACTTCCACTACTGCCTAGTCGTGTTTGGGGTATGGAGAAAATCTGTGGCTCAGTTCAAACATGGCCTGAAGTGAAACAGGCAGAAAATATCTTTATAATATATGGGTAGCGCCAAGTTGTCTGGCTGAGGAAGTTCATTTGTCATTGCTCCATGATGTACCTAAGTTAAAGCAGGTTTTAGTCCCTTGCCAAGAAATGTGATATAACAGTCTTCATTATGTCACTCTGGCTAGTACATTGTCGCATTTCTGTTAAGATCTGGATAGTAGTATTGTTGTCTGGAAATTGGTCATCTCAAATTTAAGCTATTACAAAGTACTCAGAACACCTTAAAACTGCTCATTAACTGAAGCTTTCATAGTATTTCAGTTACCATTGAAATCACAGCACCAGGAATACATGAAACTATATTCTAAACAACAAACGCACTTGAACCACACGGTCTGCTTCACCCCATGCAATACCGGTATGACTAACTGATAGCACATTCTTATGCAATTTCTTTCATTGTAATAAAAATATTTAGCTGATCCACCATTCTCGATTAACATATCTTCACTGAAATGCTAAACTTTTCAGTGGGTGTTTCCCAGCTGTCCCCACCTGAGATCTGACCCAAATTCCAGGTGATGTAAACTGCAATCACAAAATACTGCTTTCAAACTTAAGTTATAAGTAAAATGGCTAAGAGTTGTGCAATATATGACAATCTGTAATCTGCTTCTCTTGATTCAAAACGTACTTCTGAATATCAAGACAATGGACTTTATGGCAAGACTACAGAATGCACAAACCTTAATTTCACTTCCTCCACCTATTACCATACTACATAAAAATAGCTGCAGCAAAGATGCCTCTCTTCAGTAATCTTCAGCTCTTGGTTACTGTTGACATCTCCATTAGGCACCAGTGCTGACACTGTTTGTGGGGACCAGGCAGAGCCCAACATCAGGGTTTGAGCTAAGTTCTGCTGTTCCTTTATCATCCATGATGACTTCACAGTGTTGCCTACAGCAACAGTTAAAAAGAGTATAATTCATAGAGTAATTCTTTCACCCTGCCAATAAGAATCCAGAAAAAGCTGCTTATGCTTTCAGGCAGAGTTAAATTTTAAGTTGGAAACGGGAAACTTTTATCCAGACCTGCAGAACTAAAAATAGAGCAAGTCATGGTATTCTGTAACGTGAAAATTTTCAGATACTTTGCTAAGTACAAAATGGTTTATCATGACTATATCCATTTTTAAGCCAAGAGGAAATTTTAATATCATATATTTGCAGGAGATCATGCAGACATCATCAAATGCATTTATTTTCTTGTGAGTTTGGAAGTGTTCTTGTTTTTTGAATACAAAACAAAAAAATTAGGGACATACAATTTTCTATTACCTAAACATCACAAAAGAAATGAGAAATTTGAATGGAGAATGAAAAATTAGCATGACTATATATTTCTGTATTTTTTCCCTTTAAGCTCATTCTTCTTTCAAACCAGATTATTGAATTAAATAACAAATCTATAAATTATTTTACAGCAAAGTTTAATATATATTTAAAATACAGCTCATTAAAACACATTCCTCGGATGCAAAACACCATTCCAGTCTTCTTTAAGAGCTGAATAGATTACCGACATATATGTCGATTAGTTCATATCAATCGCTTGAATAGTAGTTAAATTACTTTAAAGAGTATTCAAAGCAACTAAAAAATAGTAATTCCCAAAAGCACTGAAGGAAATGTCTAAGAAAAATTACTATCAAAACCTGCCCAAATTATAAAGACAATATGTACTACCTGTCTTTCTCTCAACAGGACTAAACTTTTTTAATGAGTGGCAATATAGTAAAATGGAAACTAAAAGTATAAAAAAGCAAGGAAGACTACAGAGATGAAATTGCAGGACAGATGGAGGAGCAGTTAACTGGAATACTAGTCTGGAGTTCTGACTGCATATATACAGCTAGGCAATAATATTTTTGGGGCAGACTCACAGAAGTGAAGTATTTTTGGCTAATGCTATTAACATGAGTAACTTTTTGGTCAGTCTTGAGGATTCCAATAAACAACAAAATGCAAACACTGTGCGGCATTAGCATATACTATGGAAGTTCTCTCTACAGCAGCAGATTACAACCAATGTGTAAACAGCTTTATTTTTATATACCCCAGATGTATTCAGAATTAGTCCTGGTTCAAGCCTGAATTTTATCCAAGTAGCATGACTGTTTCTCTCCAGTGTGTTGGGGCTTTTTTTCACAGAATTTGTCTAGCTTTTTTACACCTCAGCCTTCACATAGACAAGCTCTCTTTCTCTCTCTCTGTCACTCCCTCCTTCTTTCTTACTACATGTGCTGCAAAATAACTTTTTCAGGCTGATGTACTTAGTATATTTTACCTCTGAGACTTGTACGTTAGTAGGTGTCAAATCGTCCAAGTCACAAAGCATTTCTCATACTCCAAATTGGCTGAGTTTAACTTACACAATCAACTCACCTCTGCAGGAGTCATTTTCAGAGATGATTTCTCAGACAGGCAGTCAACATTTAAACTGATCCCCCTGGTCAACTAGCAGAAAAACTCAAAAACCCAAAGAAAAATAAGCACTGTGGCTGGCTCTGGCAGTCTAGTTGCCTACCACACATTCCTTTCTGTAATTCCTTTGAGAGCTGTCATATTTTATTTTCTATTTAGCTTGAGATGAGAATTCATCATTTTAAGAGATTTTTTTCCCAATGATATTAAAGCTTCCCTGTGCCAACAGTCTATTTTTACACTATATTTTTTCTGTAAAGAAGTTTTCATATACTCTTCCTATATGACTCTAGCAACAAGTTATTAGTGCAATTTAATACATAGCATTATGTAGGTGTATCCTATTTTTGCAAGAGAAAAAGGTGTTGTTTCACTGCTGTCTGAAATCTGTTGTACTCTCAGACCATAATGTGACATGCTATATTCATGCCTCCCTACCAGCTGCCTGGAAGTCGCTGTAATATTAAGAATTAACATCTTGCACCAAATAATTGTCTCCTGCTTCCTCAGGAGAAACTTCTCTTATCAGATCAATTAAATTCTAGTCTCAGACTAAAAGATATGAAATGAGGAGTGAAAGAGAGGGAGAGGACAATCAGGGTATGGCAGTAAATACAAGCAATTTTGCCACTGAATTTTATTTATATGCCACTCTGAGTCTTTCAGGAATGGCCAAATATCCCATGCTTCCTGGTTTTCATAGGCAGAAATTATGACTATTTTCACCTGCTTTCTCTTATACAGAAATAATTTTCAGGCTGAGCTGGTGAAGGTCAAAGGTTGACAGCAAATGTAGAAACTGCACTTGTGCAAACACAGTGCTTTTCACCTGCATGAACATAAACAACTTATACATTTACAGCTCACAACCCAAATGAGAACCAGGGAAACTTTCCAAAACTAAGGGTGAGCCAAATTCAGGATAGCACATCTGTAGAATACAGATTTTAACAATACATCCAGCTTCCTCCTTCTTCAGGCACTCACAGAGGCTCAGTAATAGTGGTTGACAAACAGTGAAACGTCTTGTTTTCCTTAAACTACCATACATGGAATTGGGGAAAAAAAAAAAAAAGCAACAAAGCTTTTCCTGATTAATTAAAAAAAAAATAATAATTGTAAGTAAATTAGACTAAGAACTATTGGCATAGTTATATGTTCAAATAAAAATGCTCTTAATACAAATTAAAATATTTAGCATTTGTTACTGCGTGCCTTTAAAAATTGCAATCATTTTATTAATACAATAAAGAAATTGAAGGTTCTATTGGAAAAATTTTAAAGTGGAACATTTTGACTTCTCAAAATGATTTTCTTTTTTTATTTGATACATTTTTCTAGATCTTGTTCATGTGCTTTTTCATAAGAGAGCAAAAACAATCCTGATCCTGTCAGATCAAAACTCTTTCAGTTCATTCTGTTTTGGCTCATGGACAGTACTGTAACATGAAGGAAGGTTATTAAACCTGTGGACAATATTTGAGCAACACTTCTTTTGCAGCTTCTGGCAATTAGCAGCTCCACCTTCTGAACTGGACATTCAGTCTGGACTGTTAGACTTAGGAGCCACTGAAGCACCCAATCTCCATGCAATTTTTCATTCCTACTGTAGTCGTTTGTAATTTGGACCTGTGGATGACTCCAAGAAAAGAAATTCCACAATATAAATGAAAAGTATTTGCTTCTACTTATATAAATCCAGCTAACTGATAGCTTATTAATGTGCAGGCACTCTTTCCTTTCTGTGAATATTCCCTATTCACTTTTTGCATACCATTTATGATTTCCATCATGGCACTTTGCATTCTTTTTCCAGTTCTGGTATATGTGATCTCTCTTTGCATAAGAGTTATTCTCTCTAACTTTTCTACTTCTACTGAATCAATTTTGAGATGGATTGACCAATGTCAATAGTCTAAGTTTCAGTGCATCATTGTCTTATAAACTAATTTTCAGAACTATGCTTTCCTATTAATTATATTCCTAATAATTCCTGACACCCTATTAGATTTTTGGGTCAGACTGAGTCTTGACCTCATGTTTTCAGAAAAAAATCTAAAATAATTCTGAGGATATGCATAGCATTAGCAGTTCAGCACTTCCATAATTGGTTCTCTCAAGTTTGTATGTCATCCACTTTTGTGATGTCTTATAATCACTGAACTGATTTTTTCTAAAATATCTCATATGAGCTTAATTTGATATTATTCTTGATATCCATTCTCTGAAGAGTGACTGTAGTGCAGTAGCTCCCTAACTTATAGACAGAACTTTCTCATCATTTAGAATAATTTAAAATTATTTTTTAACTAACCTCTTGGGTTGTTAGGATACACTTCAAAATATGTATTCATATTTTTTAAGATGCACTTCAAAAATGGGTATTCATAGCAAAATTTAAGATTTTTAAATTATCTGTCCTTTCGGCATGGCTTCAATTCTTCAAAAGAAGAAAAATGTTATTGCTTCTAACAGTTCCTTTGCTCTGCTGTTAACCCCAGTAAACATTTTTGTTCCTTAGAGAGTCTACTGATTATTCTATATTTTCATCACTCCTATAAAACAGAATTTTTAAACAAATTGCATTCTGCTTTTTAATATTTTACCCTCTCAACTCCCTCTTTAGCTTGTTCACTTACATTTTTGTGCAATTCGTATTAACATTTTCCTTTAATTCTCCTATTTGATCTCAAATTTGCTGCCTTCAGTATATTTTCCATTCCTACAAGGGTGTGTTGAATTGGTTGCGTTACAACTGTGATTCCCCAACAGCTGTGTGAAGCAATTCTAGAAGCAGGTCCTGTGCACAACAAAAAAGTAAATCAAGACTCATGTCTCCTCTTGCTTGCTAACTGCCCAGTTTTTCCAATAAGTAAGCATTCAGAGGATCTAAAACGTAGCGTTTGCCTCATGCATTTTTGTTACAGAGTCAGCATAGGAATAATCAAAGTGCCCCGGTACCATTAATTTCCTGCCTTAAACACCCTCAGAATCTCCCTTAGCGAGTCATGATTACTGTTTCTATCAAACTGATACTATTCTCCTATCACTTTGGTATGACATTTCAACCCAGTTAGATTGAGTTAAATTTAGAAAAAGTTATCATCTTGCTTATTTTGCACTTATTATATGACATAATTACTCTAGATGCTCCAAATACGTTATTGAAATATGTTATCATCTTGCTTATGGGCTTCATAAATATATACAGCAGTCTGGCCAAATAAACATAATATCAACTTCTACAGCAGAATTTGTTACCCTCTCATTGCTTTAAAGCCTACTGTAAACAATTCCCACCCCTCCTCCCAGCCACTCTTGAAATGCCTCTGAACTTCTCACGTAGCCTTAGATTGCTGAACAGTGTGTCTCATTAGGAAAGTAGAACCAAACTTGCCTACTTCTTTTCTGTAATTCTCAATAAATCAATTGCTGCAAATCATTAAAAGCAAAATTAATCTGGATTTAGTGAGCAATAGCAGACTGGATAAAATAACATACTCACATTTGAAGTAATTAAATAAAGAAAAAAAAAATTAGAAAGTAAATTGACATCATCCTTACTCAGAGGCACTTTCTAGGCAGGATCTCTATAGAGGTGGTAACTGTTTTGTTGATTTACCAGGTACAGTCAGGCATTGGGTATTGGGTGGACATTTGGCTACCCAAGCCATTCTGTGCTGTAGAACTGAAAGAGGACACTAAATCACAATTTTCAGATGCTGCTTGAAGTCCCCTAAATCTTCGATCTACTGTTTTTTTCCCCCATCAAGCCCTACAACTCTGCTCAAGTTTCTACCTTTTTGTAAAAAGTTAGGACAAATCTCTTAATGCCTATAGCTCTGACATTCAAGAAATGTTCCAGACTAAACTTTTTTGTATGTAGAAAGGGAAATATTTGTATTAATAGGTGATTCAAAATGGGATTACTTAGTAAGGCCTAATACACAGGATATATTTTCTCTGTCTCATAGCAGCAATATGTCATAGAACCTGATAATTGGTCTCTTTCTGAATAGCAGTCTCTTCGCTATGCTATTTCAAAGCTGAAGACCAACTGAAAGACACCCGTTTCTCATGCTCCACAGCAGTTCTTACACTTAGAAAAAAGACACCATACATTGCTGTTCTAAACAAATAGAAAAGATATTTCAGTAGTTATAATTTAATGATGTACCTCAATCTTGAGACAAATAGTTAATTCCCAGTGGAAATGATAATATTTTATTTTTTACTATCAACAAATAATGCAGTGTGTTTTAAAGGCATAATATAAAACAAGCTTTGCAGAAAAGGTCAGGTACCAGCAGATGCCTTCCATAGATATGCAGTGTTCAAAATAATTAGCATGCAAACACCATTATTTATTTCTCTAACCAGCCATTTCAACATCTGTATTTATATTATGCAAATTTCTGCTTGGTTCTCAAGAATTTATGACTGTTTTAAAAAAAAAAACCTTATTAAAAATAAGAACAAAATAGATACACTGTATGAATCTAGAAAAAAATTACAATAATTAAGAAGTGATGCTTTGTGCAGCCCTTTTTATGCTGTTGTTTCTCTCTGAACTTTAAAATGTTACAAAAAACATGTATTCCAAGTTTCATCTCTCTATTTGACATTAAAAAAGATTATTACCTTTTCAAATTGATTTGCTTTTAATTGCAAAAAGACCTTTCTACACAAAGGTTACAATAAGACTCATATTAGTCAAGCATGGACACATTTCATGCCCACTTCTCATTCTGCTAAGGACATGAAATTGAAAACCAGACCATTGCAAGCAACTTCTTTGACACTCATTCCTTTTATGATTTTTTCCAAACAATAAAAAAATGAATAACAAAAATGAAAATAAAAAATAATTGGCCAGTTTAAACTTGCTATTGAAATTATGTCAAGTAAATGCAAATATTTCAGGGGAGGGTCTTGGGGGGGGACTTCTCTCGAAGCACTCACTGAATGAATTGTTAAGAAAGCATCCACAAAATATGGATCTGCTGTCTGCTTTACTGTGATGCATCTGTAAATCCAAGCAGGAGCATCATAAGTCTTCGTTCTTCAGTAAGAAATGTGGCCAGCTAAATGTAGGTGATACAGGCTTTTCTTTATTGAGAGTCCTAATTTCAAATGAGAATTTGCAATGCTTTTGTTTGCCAAAAATTTGGAGCACCTGAGCCTGAATTACTAACAGCTCCCCAAGCAGAGTTCACATTTAGGGTTACCTGCATTCAATCACAAGACCTTTTAATGTCATAATGAAAAAAAAAAAACAGGTTTTCTGTCTATGGTCCATAGAATTACTCTGAATCTGAAAAGGCTACACTGTATTCTAACCTGACCATGGTCAGCAATTCCCAGAGAACTTTTCATGAGCTCAAATAAAATGCAGGTATATTACAGTAGATATGCAAACTTCTACATTTCTGCTACTCATTTTAACTGGATATAATATTTTCCAACTTAAAACATTGTATATCTTTACATATTAAACTATGCCTTATACTGCATTTTTTTTTTACTTCATACTTGTTTCTGTTGCTACTATGAAATTAAATTTCTCTGGTGGACAAGTCATTCTGCATAACCTGCAGGTCTAGAACTAGTTTTATTTTTATTTGCTAACAGCATAAAAACATTTATGAGTCCATGGAAGATTTATATCTGTACAATGGTATGATCTAGCTAGTATTTTATAAAGTGTTTGAGGTTCTGTCAGGATGAAATTAAGTACATAAGTACAAGATTTAGTTGTCTAGATGCTTTAAGCTTTTGAAGTGGTTTAACCTTTCTATAAGTTTCACAGTTTAAAGGGGTATTATCTAGCTTCATAAGCTCAGTTGACTGAATATGGAAAAGTTAAATATCCTGAATAATGCCAGTAGCCTGGCTAATTAGTAAATGTTCCTTCTTGGAATGGAAAATAACTGCTGTGCTTTAAGTATTACTATTAATTATAATGTTAGCTGAATAGTTGTAATCACTTCAAAATTAACCTTAGTATCCTCAGGAGATTTTTCTTGGTAAGAGTCACTTAGAACCTGAGAAACTAATTATTCAATGAATGATAAGTGCACAAATTAGTTCTTTGTTTACTGCTTTATGACTGTACCGTACAATTTGTATTGTAATTAAAATTTGTTTTATATTGTAGAAAGAAAAGTGTATAAATCAGGGTTAATAATAACATTTTAGAGTGATGCTGGCATTTCATTAGTGCTGTCTATTCCTTGGCCATACAAAGTGAGAAGGGCCTTCCGGTGAGACTTTGACAAGTAAACAAATTTTCTGCATCTCATGACAGTCCAGATTTTAAATTCACACATCACAAAGCATGGAGAGAAACACTTAAGATGCAATAGCTGATTTCCATCATGACTACCCCCTTCATACAGCTCCATTTGCCAAAAGCTTGCATGCTTGACATTCACCTAATGCATCTTGTTGAACAAGGCATTGATTAATTAAGTCATCCCTTGAAAAAGATATCCAAAGCCACCTCATCTATCTAATAATATTGTTATGTAATAAACTCAATTAAAATATATAAAATTGATAGCACGTGCTATGCAATAAACATATTTATTGTCCATTATACTGTAGACACATTCTATTTAAATAAAAATTATTACCTAGAACAACAGGAATTAATTCTGCTATCACGGAGGTTACATGGGACCAAACCAAAATGCAGGACTACCTTCACAGAGCTTAAAAGATCTCAGCTGAAAGATTGCTTCACACTTTGAATCTTTTGCTATGCATCCTATCAGTTTCATGGAATGCATTTTTATTTTATCTTTTTTCAAAAATTCCTCGATAGATGGTAGTTTATTTCAAAAACTATCAGTTCTGTTAGACCAACTTAAAAGAAATCTGAGCGTCCAACCAAAATCTTTTTATACAGACGGCCAGGACCGAGTTTGCGAGCACTAAACCCAGACATCTTTATATTTTTAGTGAAGGAAAAATGACAAAAGTAATCTAACTAAATTACATGGTTTCCCTTTACATGAATTGAAAATTGATCAGTTTTTGCAGGGAACACTGAAAAACATATCTCAGAGAAGTGAGATTATTCAGGTTCTGCCTCTGTATCTTCATTGACTATTAAAGAACCTTAGGGAACTAGCATGACAGAAAAAAATAATTTTAGAGGGCTATAGTTACATGTGATCACTCCCATGCAATTTATTTCAATGTTATCAGATATCCTGATGTTTTCTGAATGAGAAAGAATTATCCCATTTTGTTTTTGAAATCTCCCTGACTTGATAAAATATTTAATTTCCAATAAAATTTTATTTCTCTGTCCATTTGAGACAGAATTCATCAGCTCTAACAAAACTTTCAGAACATAAAAATATAGTGTAAAATTATTAATCTCAGAATAGATTGGAGATCTCTTCCTACTTCTAGTTTCATCCCTACTTTCCTTAGCCTGTAGCTCCAGAAACTTGGCTATTTATTACCCCTTTCCTTACATGAAGAATCTAGTTAATTGTAAAAACTACAACTCCTAGATACAAATAAGGAACATAATAACAATATGATTTCCAATCCTTTTGAGTATCCAGACCATTGTTTTTCGTGTTACCTTAGTTTAGCAAGCTATTTCACTATAAGGATGCTAGCCTGCCTATATCACTTATGTGGTAGATTTTGAATAGGAAATGCATAAGTTGTTGGGAACATGAGTCCAGTTCTATAGCTTTAAATACACATTTAATGCAGAAGGTTTGGCTGACCCTCTGCCCTCTGAGCTTCAGCTGATCACATGCCAAGAGACACAATAAATACACAACAAAGAAAGGAAAGATTTGAGGGAGATTAAAGACCTTTAAGAAGCAATCATATCAGGATACATGACACTTGGGGTTAGAAACGCTCACCTTCGCAAGAGTATGTCCAAACCAAATCCATTGGAGTGGATTTCAGTTTGCCACAGCAAATTGAAAAGTTTGATCACATGGCCAGAGTTCAGAAACATTATGAGAACAGTCTCATTTTTTGAAAACTCAAAGTTTAAATCTATCTGGTAGCTACAAAATATTAAAATCATAGAATCATAGAATAGTTAGTGTTGGAAAGGAACTTAAGATTGTCAAGTTCCAAACTCCCCATCATAGGCAGGGATACCTCTCACTAAACCATGTCACCCAAGGTTCTGTCCAACCCGGCCTTGAACGCTGCCAAGGATGGAGCATTCACAACATCCTTGGAGAATACATTTCAGCGCTACACCTAACAGTAAAGAACTTCTTCCTTATGTCCAACCTAAACTTCCTCTGTTTAAGTTTTAACCTGCTACCACTTGACCTATCACTACAGTGCCCAATGAAGAGTCACAGAAACATAGAATCATAGAATCGTAGAATAGTTAGGTTTGGAAAGAACCTTAAGACAATCTAGTTCGAACCCCACTGCAATGGACAGGGACACCTCCCACTAAACCATGCCACCCAAGGCCATGTCAAACTGTCGTAGTTTGAGGCCCCTCAAACAGTTCTGCGCACCCCCTCCCTCTTTCTTCCCCAGTCCCGGGGAAAAATGGGAAGGAGAATCAAAAGAATGCAACTCCCACAGGTTGAGATAAGAACAGTTTAGTAACTAAGGTATAACAT
>JASSUY010024089.1:10501-22264 GCA_032466535.1 Forpus xanthops | reverse complement strand
TCATCAGCAAACTTGCTGAGGGTGCACTCAATCCCACTCTCCATGTCACTGACAAAGATGTTGAACAAGACCGGTCCTACTAACCCAATAAGCCATTTATCAGAATTTACCATACAAATAAAACTAAATCCCATAAATGAATGAGTCGTTTAATGCTATCGACAGTGTTCTGTATTCAACCCAACATTTGGTGTTTTCCTTCCACTCCTTGTTCCACATTGCTGTATTGTTCCCCTTAATATTAAAATTGTGTATTCCTTGTAGAGCCAAATGGGTCTAAGGCTGTCCCCAAAACATGGTATCAAGTTCCTGGGCAATTATGTGAATTAATTTTCCTGTTTAAGTCTATCTGGCAGACTTGAGGGACTTCCTGAAAGAGGAGTGTAAGCAAAGTACTTATTTGTTATTATTTAATTAAACAGTGTTAACAGTGTTTCCTGGCTCTAATAAAATGTTAAGAGTTTAGTAAAGGTCAAAATGAGTCTTTTAGCCTATAGTAAACTGAGGTAAAACAACACAGACATCTCCTACAGAACTCTGACACAGTGTTTTTTAACTGATTTTATGGGTAGTGGAGGACTATGGGATGAGTTGAGCTGTTCCTTACATTACACAGGACATTTCTCATGGCATTTATGCATTACTTTTATGTAGCCCTTATGAGGTAGCATTTAATGTTTTAAATCTCAGCCCAAAGACATTTATCATAAAACAATCCCCTCTATCAGCAGGAAGGACAATCCTATAATGTAAACACCTGGTTTGTTCATGGCCAGTCAGTTATCATAGAATATAAAAGAAACATGTAGTCTAATCTAAACAGTTTTAATCTCAAATTGGAATTCCACTGTATCTCATAAATATGTATTCAGAACCTTTCTGTTCCAAAGATTACTTTTAAAACCACAACTTTAAACAGTAATGCTAATAATACACATTCTCAAAACAAAATTTCCTCTAATTAAAGTTTTCTTCATATACTTGCTTAGAAAACCTCCCAGTTCTTGCAGCAAGTTGATTTTTCTTAGTCTGACAATAAGATATCAGTCAGGGGTAAACACGTTATAAAAATGAAATATTACTGTTTTAGCTAAATGTTTAAGACAACAAAGTGGTAGCTGCTGGAGACTCATCAACTTCTCACTAGACACTAAACAAGCAAGAGGAAGACCAGCATTTTCTATCGTAACCTTAGAAGCTGAAAAATTATGCCTAAACTGTTAAATTCACTATGGGAGTGCTCATACAACAGATTTGATAACATTCACTGAATTGAAAGCCTGAAGAAGCCATTAAGTTAATGGATGTAGCTTCCTCTGTAATAAAGATGAAATATTTGTATCTCATTACCTTTGCAAAGATCCTAGTAACTTGTATTTATCTACCTTTTTGGAAGCCTTCACAAGGAATACAAAAGCATGAACTGAAAAGAAGATGTTCAGTTATTTCTCTAGAAGCAGCTATTACCACAGAGATTTCAGGAGACTTAATAACTGAGAACTTCAATACAGATGACCAGATGGACAAAACAGAGATTTGAAAAGGTCTGTTTCATACATACTTAATTAAGCTATTCTCTTGTATAATTATAGACAGCTTTGATACATATGTCATCAGCTATTTAAAGAGGAAGAACATAAATTACTTATAATAATTTGGATTGAAGAATAAAAGCAATTCCATAACACCAGAAAAAAATCAGAACAATTGTTTGGGAAGATATTTCCCTGCGGTTTGGAAATAATAGTAGAAACACAGATAAATACAAAATCAGGAAACAAAACTAATGTAAGAACTAGAAGATCATAAGACAGAAGGTGAGGGAGTAAGGCAACTAAATTTATGGAGTCTGAAAGAGCAAAAGCTCAGGGGCAACATGATCTCAGTCTATAAATATCTTCCAAGGTAAGGATATAAAAAAAAAGGAAGAAATTATTCGGTCTCAAAATACGAGCACTGGAAGAAAAAGCCTGGACCTAACAAGGAAGTTTAGGTAAAAGTTTTCAGCTATAGGGGGAGACGAAACAGTGAGCAGAGTGAAAATGTGTCATTTGAGATACTGACGGGAAAGGGGGTATTCACACCAACAGATATATTTCTTTTTGCATTTTCATCTACCAAATTTCCTTGTACAAGAGCACAAGATGCCCTTTATTTCTCTTGATCTCCTCTCAGGCAGCATTTAAGCTTCTGAGACTTTACCTTACTGTGCTACTGGCTTTAAGTTTGTCATAGGTTATATGGGATGGGAAAAAAAATTGATAGCTCGTAATAACTTTATCTCTGACCTAAAATGTGGAATGCAGAAAAAACATTTTATAGTTCTTTCTGGAGGTATTACATAGATATCAACTTCTGTGGATGATAGAGTGCTTTTTTCCATAGCAACTTTTAAATATCACATCTATCCTTGCTCTTGACGCAGACACTTCATTTTCCTTCATACCTCCTTAAAAATGCTCCTACTATATTCAAATGGCTTCAGATATTCTCTTTTATGGCTATTCCTGCTCCTTCCAGGATACCTTCTATCTAATTTTTGATCATGACCACAAGCATGCAAGATACCTTCACGAATTGCAAGCATTATAAAGAAAGGACTTCCAGTTTCTCCCCGTCCTTCACCTTCTGCAGCACCAGAGGATCAAATAAGGTTTTCCTCACTTTAGAAATAGCTGTTTTAAAGATGTGCTAGCTCATACAGAACCATAAAGTAAAAATGTAGCGCAACCTGGGAATTACTACATTTGAATGACAAAAATATTAAGGGCTACATGGTGAGCCTGTTTAACAAGCTAACCAGAGATTCATGACACTTCTAAGCCACTGTAAGCCTACCTGCATGTTGCTTGTAGCGATCAATGTAGCTCTTATTTCTAAAAAGTTGATGGAAACTTGGTCTAAGTTTTTCCTAATACAGTAGGGGAAGAAATAAGTTTCACGCCTGAAAGGTCATAAACAAAACAGTTCTCTAAGAACCTGGTTCTTGTTCTTTTCATGGTTGCCATAAGAGAAAATAGTAGACATGTCCCTCTTAAGAAAGTAAAACTGAATTCAGCCCTTGGAAAACTAGATTAGATTTTACTTACACCTAACATATACAAGCCATACTTATAAAACAGGGGACTTCATAAGCATCACGCTGTAATTCAAAAGGTTAGTGTTAGCACTTAAGGCGTAAGATGTAAGAATGAAGATCAAGATGTGAGAATGAAAGCCATATTCATTTACAGATAATAGCATCAATTCTGCTGACTTACCACTAACAGTGGAAATATGGAGAGACTGCAAACACAACCAAAGTCATAGCTGCAGAATTAAGTTGACGAAAAAGTTTACAGTACAGGGAATTAAGCACTGCTGATCATTGCAGTGGGAAGAGCAGGTACCTCGGCTTCAACTATATGAGACTGCTGGACAAAAAAAGGACTAATCTGTTTTCCTTCTTCACAATGAATAGAACAAGTAGTAAGAGGCTTATATTTCTGGAGTAGAGATTTAAGTTAGACCTCAGGAAAAAGCTTTCTAAAAAATAAGTATAGTTAAGTACTGGGATAGATTTATTAGGGAGATTACAAACACTAGAATCATGAGTCTTTCAAAAACTGTTTAAACAAACTCTAGTTAAGAATGGTTTAGAAAGTCAATCCTACCCTGAGGAGAGAAAAACTAGTGCTTTTTTCTGACAAGAAGCAGAAGGATGGACAAGGTAATCTCTTGAAATCTCTTTCAAGGCGTTTCCTATGATAGGGTTTAATGAATGAAAGTTGAATTTAATATAGACAATAAATAAAATCCATATTTTTAATAAGGAACACCTGAAAAATTGATCAGTGCTATGGTTAAACCTCCACCCATTTTAAACAATTTTTAATATAAGACTGAACAGAGGATTTTAACGTAATAGGCAATTTCAGTTGTACTTAATTGCCATGACAAAAGAGTTACTTCAGGAGAAGTCCTATGGCCTGCATTATGCAGGATGTCATCATGGTTCTACCCGGCTTAATAATCTATTAGCTTTATATATCTTTCTTTTTTTTTTTCTTCCATTGGTCATGTTCACTCATCAAACTGCTCCGTCTCTGACACAGCATACACGATGCTTTAAAGGAACCTCTCTAAAGAGCTAACAATTTATCCCATATACCCTTTCAAGCTGTTAATGCTTCCACACTTAGTAGTTTACCCACTACAGGTAGGGGAAACAATCTCCTTTTAATGACTGCATGCAGTAGAACAAAAATTCCACTAATGTGTTTGAGGCAAACATCTTTATAATAGCTCAGTTAATGAGGATGTGATAAATGGAAATACAGATGAAATGCACTCTCCACCTCAACGGAAACATCTTTAATTAAGATAATTTAAGTACTAGGCATTAGGTTGCAAATGGAAAAACAACAAAAGTACTCTGTGAGCGGTTTCATGCAGCTTTTTGACATATTTAAAGAATTACTTGATTTACTTTTTAGCTTGCAGATATAGGGCTGCATACCTGAGCAAAACAAGAACCTATACATCAGAAAAAGAGTTGTACATTATCCCTTCCCTAAAAGACAGAAATGTCTACAACACAGAGTGAAGGCCAATTTGCCTTGATTAGTTTGAGTGCAGCTTAGAGGCAGCTGGTCCACACAAAAGCAGAGGGGAAGTAAATCCAGTGGCAGACAAATTTGAGGCACTGGGTAATTCAAATAGCAAGCTATATTGGAAAAACTAAGATTAAATGAGTTGATCATCTCATTTCTCTTGGAGAAAAACATCTACTTTTTCCTCATGCCTCCCGCTCACAATCTGCAAAGGACAGTAAGACAGTAATGATGAAAAATAGGAGGGATAAAAAAGACCCTAGAAGATATGTCAAAGGACTGCTGTGTACCTGTTTACATAGTTGTTATAGAGCAAACAATTGCATACACCTTTGTGCTAAGGGCCTAAACAAGAGTGCAACATTCATTTAGACAATCTCTTGTTGTCTTCTAGGGGGTTTAGTCAGTCCAGATCCACTCTGCTTCTTCTCTGCAGCATGACTTTCATCTTAAGTGAGATAAATAATGTACAACAGAAAGCAATTTGCTCTGCACTTCAGCAATAATTTTAGTTAGATCTCAACATTGATTTAATTCAAGATGAAAACAAGAGCAAAGGTTTTGTTATTGGGTAACAGAGATTTCAGTTTCATCTGCAGTGACAGTTAAAGGGGTGTCTCACAGACAATGGAAGAAAGGGGCAAAAAAAGCCCACTGCCAATTTTGATAGTGATTATTCATAGTAAAAGTAATACCAAACCAAAGCATGATGAATATTTGAACTGCTTGCATACACAGATCATGTTCAGCAGGGTAAGTGCATCTCCCTTTATTATGCAGGGAGCTTAGGAGGCAGAATATATTTATTGTTAATAGACTATTCACCTCAAGCTCTACAAATATGGCTTTTGTTTTGATAAGACTTGCTCTTAAAGAGCTAAACATAAACTTCTGAGCTTCTGCAAGGAAAGATGTATATTGTCTGGTTAAGTCAGTATGAGTCTGAATTTCCAGCTCAGTTTTACTCTGAAGGTGATGCTACAACTTCAGAGAGGGAGTGAAAACAAAAAAGCTGAGAACAGAAGTCTTTTACCTTCTTTTTGCACCTGTATAAAAGATGTGTGGAAGTGTAATACATCAGAGCTACACACAGTGCCCTTTTTTGCTCTTCCATTAGATAAATGTAACTTTAAGTTTAAAAATAAATTTCATCACAGAGAATCCAAAATAATGCAAGTACTGGCAAGCAATTGGTCAACCTCAGCAAACAAGAAAAACTGTAAGAGCATTATAGTTTTTGGTCCATCTTTGAAGCCTGGGATTTATTTCAATTCTGTGCCTGCAAAGGAATGAAAAAGGCTAAAATCTGAGATAACTGATAGGTCCAAAGCACACAAGTTATGTTCTAAAAGTATCCTGATTCCAGAATAATGAGTCTTTATGATTTTGGATCTAGAGAGCAAAAAGGTCACTTCTGACGTAAATCCAGACTTACAAAAACAGGATCAGGTAAGTGTTCAGTTAATTCATATATGTATTTATACACACATATATGTGTGTGCTTGTAGTCAAGAAAGCCAACCATGCACTGGGCTGCATCCCCAGAGTGTGAACAGCAGATCAAGGGAGAGGATCCTCCCCTTCTGCTGCATTCTGGGCAGACCACCCATGCAGTCTTGATCCAGCTCTGGGGGCAACAGCACAAGAGGGACATGGAGCTGTTGGAGTGAGTCCCGACAAGGACACAGAGACGCTGCCAGGGCAGGATCATCTATGCTCTGGAGCCAGGCTGAGATAGCTGGGCTGGCTCAGCCTGGAGAAGAGAAGGCTCCTTAAGGGGAGACCTCAGAGCAGCTCCCAGTGCCTAAAGGGGCTACAAGAAACTTGGACAGGGGCTTTGCCCAAGGGCCTGTAGGGACAGGCCAAGGGGAATGGCTTTAATCTGCCAGAAAGGAGACTGGGATGAGCTCTGAGGCACAAATTCTTTCCTGTGAGGGTGCTGAGGCACTGGCACAGGGTGCCCAAAGAAGCTGTGGCTGTTCCATCCATGGCAGTGTTGAAGGCCAGGTTGAACGGGGCTTGGAACAACCTGCTCTAGTGGAAAGTGTCCCTGTCCATGGAAGGGGGTTGGATCTGGAGGAGCTTTAAGGTCCTTTCCAACACCACCATTCTATAATTCCATAATGCTTTATGATACATACCTTTGTTTCTCTTCTCACATGATTAAACTCATAACACAGCACCTCATACAGCACAGCATGTAGACTGGATGGAAGAAGATGACAAAGGGCAAAAATTTAGTTTTATGTAATAACACAGACTTCTCAGGGCTAAAAAAGAAAAGTGTAAATTTTTTGCCACGTTCCAGTCATCATAGGGAATTCTAAAGGATAAATCAAGAACATAAAATAAAACATCAGTGATCCTGTTGGAATATGTTTGAAGCCATTTTAATATCTACGGCAAAATGGGTTGAAGAGGAAAAACTGTCATTCTGAAGCAATGTGAATGGATGAACAAGCACAATGACCACCTAAAAAGTTTTACATAGCCTTTATTGCTGCCATAGCAGCAATAGTGCTATTAAATAAATACATGGCCTTTTATAGATATTCATATTTAAAAGAGACAATACCCAGTACTTCTTAGCCTGCCTCATGTCCTTTTATTGCCATTCTAGTAGGAGGGAAAAAGAGCATTAAGAATTGACTCATATTTGGATGACCAATTTTAGACAGTTATGAGCAACACAAATGAGAAGGCCATGACCAGAGAGCATCTTTGCAGGAAAAGAGAGAATAAAATGTTATTCTCCATCGTCTCTTCACTGTTCCTTTTAAAACAGGTGCTAAATTTAGGTTCTTCTTAAGATTACAGAAAGAAGCCCTTTTGTAAGATTTCATAAAACACAACTGGACATTTAAGACTTGTACAGAGAGGAACAATTTGAAATCAGCAAATAAACACGCTCTGGAAAGTGTAAGTAATGAAAGAAAGTCAGGACAATGCAATACGTTTTTATCTTCTCAGAGATAACGGTATGAAGGTAGTAGCAATAACTGGTGCTTTCAAAGCAGATGTTATAGTTCAATCCAGTTCCATCTGAACTCCACATGCTTCAATGGACAGAAAAAAAAAATGCTTTAGGATGACATTGTGCAAGCCATCATGCTATTTTCAGTTAGACCGTTTATGTCACTGAGGCTCACTAATAGTTTTGAAGTCTAGGCCAAGTGGAGAATTACTACAAACCCTTCTGAGATTCTGAAGGCAGCAGCCCAAATGAAGAGGGCACTATTTACTCCAAGTGAAATGAACTACAAAATACAAGATTATCTGAGAGCTATTCGCCTTTCCTTAGTATGTCTCTAGAGACAAAGTTTTCTGACTACTGCTTTAATCACCTGACACATCGTTCACATGGCTCTCCTTAGTATACTAGAAAGTTAGCAACTGAGCAGAAAGCAACCAAAAATCCTCCAAACACTCTTCTTGGATACATACTCTGGCTAGTAAGGCAAAAGAAATACTGTCTGAAAACATTGCTTTTCTAGAAACACATCACCGACAGTGTGGGATTATTTTCTCAGTTATCTACAAGCACATTTTACTTTCACAAAACATAAGGATAACAGTATTGGTGTGTAAGAAAATAAGTGCATAAGTCATGCCTTTGCTTGAATCTGACCTGCTTGGAATCCCAAATGCTTGAGAAGAGCAAGAAGAGGAAGGTTTCTCTTGTGGGCTCCATTCTTACTCACTATACTTAATTTATATTTAAGCTGAAGTTTTATCTAGAATGAGATGATCTTTTAAGAAGATGGTGCTGAAAGGTAACATTTTCCTGTAATTAATTAGTTGAAACTGCTAACAGCATTAAGAGTCTGTTAAGATGGATTCAAGATCTAATACACGCATAAAATGATTTAGGTCCCTTTGAGTAAGTTTAGATCTGTGAGACAGTCATCCACTTTTATATTTTAATAAAGCTGCAAAAACTGGGGCAGATGCAGTTTCTCTGGACAATCTGTGCCAGGGTTTCACCACCTCACAGTAAAGAAAATAAACTGAAGAAAGAGATCTATTAAAAGAGAGAGGAACTAAATGTTTACTGAAAGTATGACTGTAAAAACTTGAAGTTCAAGGAGCTTATAAGAAACAAGAGAAGATAATACATGAGGAAGCTTAGAAAACTTGATAGCCCCCTCCCTGGGATACAGGATAAAACTGCTTTAGAAAGAACGGTGCCTATGCTGAGATACCCAGTCTCATTGTGATGGAGGGTCCTTGAAGGAAGTAGTGCGCAGAGATTTACTTCTAGGCTTCTCTACTTCTGTAGGCAGCCTAGAGAAGGTGCAGGAGCCTGGAAGAAAACCAGCCCTAACACTGACAGACCTCCTTTGCTTTAGGACCTGACAACTGCAGCAAGTCAAGCCCCAAGTCTGGAAGCTTTAGTGAAGGGTGGACAGGCTATGAAGTGACAAGGGAGTAAGTTCCCTTTCCTTTCCCTCTCTTTTCCTTCTGTTCTTTTCTACCCAGCACAGAACTCAATACAATGAGTTCTTGATCTCTCTTGGATTTCTCTTGAGTAATACAGTATTAACAATACTTAATTCAGACAAAGGATAATGCAGTAATAGATCCACAAAAATGCTGGGAAGAATTTTTTTTATGCCACTCATCTTTCTTCTTGTTTGCTTCATTATTTATAGGTCTGTTCTACAGAGCAGGAACCTAACATTAATGCTTGAGCTAATCTTCAGTCTGTACTCTTCAGATGGATTTAAATTAGAGAGATAAAAAAAAAGGAAAACTTACTTTCTATCAAATGAGACCGTTTTCCTCATCTCTATCACTGGATCCCCAGTCTAAGATGCAACTTTTGAGAGCTAGTAAACAATAATTCAGAAATGGAAGAAAGAGCTCTGCAAAGGGAGACAGAAGACAACTGTTTATTGAATGGGCTTGAGTGTAAAGACTTCAGGTTGAAGGAGCAAGTGGTCAAGAAACAAGAAAAGATAATAAATGGGAAAACATAAGAACCGTGCCCTGTCTTTCACAATAAAACTGCTTTATCAAAACATGTGTCTACACTGAGATCTGTACTCTGAGGCAGATTCTTAAAGGAAGCAAGATATTTCTTAACACTGATGAATTTAAAGCCAGGAGTTCAGGAAAAGTGATAACACTGATATCAGCTTACTAGCTCTGGTAATACACAACAGTGCCTGGTCTCCTCCAGGAATGTGGAGCATATTTATGTAAAAAGAAACTCTTCACCTATTTTGCAGAGATTAGGCATAAAATAGATGCCTTCTGAGAGCATATGTTGCCAATTAGAAAGGAGAGTAGGAGCAGCTATGAAAATAAAGGATCTTTTCCAAATCGAGAGAACGTATAGATGCTTCTCCACAGAAAACAAAGGTTAATAAAAGCTACACTGTTGTCTGTGTTACATACAAGAGGAAGAATACCTTGCTCATTAGTTCTGAAAGAATAAATCACAACATATGCAATACCTAATGTGTCTAGCAGTCGGTATGGAAAGGACATTTTTAGTATCTCATCACAGATTCTTAGCAATGATGAAGTACACTGAAGACATTTGCTTGAACAGGCAATATCCGGGGCAACAAACATAGCAGACAGAATAAATCAGAGCTACTTTCAAACCTTAAAAATGTGCCTACAATAAGTGCTGTGCTTGAATACATTAATTTGAAGGACTCCTTTACAGAGTACTAAAAAGGAAACATTGAAACATTGGAGAATGTTTCTCTATTTTTGTATGTCAAAAGAGTAACATTTAATAAAATTTGTTTGTTTTGGGATATACTCTAAACATATGTATATTTAAAAGACCTTACATGGTAGTCACTAAAGATACTATATATAAGACTATTAATAATTTTATAATAGAATAATATAATTATTATATATGTCCAATTATATTGTGTAGATGGCAGAGTCTTCCTCCTTAGAGATGATCCGAACAGCCAGGCAGATTGCTCTCCAATAGCCTTTGAAGCTTCCAGAGTTTTCAAAGTCCCATATTGGTCAAAAAAATCTTGAAAGAGGCAAAGAACAACTCGACTGCACAGCATAATTTTAACTCTCAATCATTTGCAGCAGGGTAATAGCTGTCAATTGAGTAAGTGTGCATAGAAGAGGTTCTTGTCAGCACTGCCAGCTCAAAATCATGGTCATCCTCTCAGAAACCCATGATTTGGGCTTTTTTTACAGCTAAGGACAGAACATATTTTAGGTTTACCATTGACAAATCAGCCTTTTCAGAAGTATCTGAATAATGAAGGAATGTTACTGAGAAGAACAAAAGCCACCAAGGCAAGAAGAGAAAATGAATGATAAGTTACAAATAAGAGAGATATAGCTGAAAAGCAAATAGGTAAGACAGTTTAAAGGTGATAAAAGCTAGTAAAAGCCTGCCTCCAGAACAAAGTAAAAAAAGAACAGAATTTGGAACTGTAAAGATTTAGAAAAACTAGAAGAGCCTGATTTGATACTTTAAGATAGAAAAGGCAAACCTTCCAACAGTTCATTATAGCGCATTTGATTCTGCCATGAATCTGATCTTTGCCTGAAGTATGGGGACAGATTGTCAAAGACAGAAGGGCCAAAGAGATTCAGTATATTTCAAAGCAGCGCTGATAATTTCCCTGCCTTGAAGACATTTTGTCAGTACCCTGTACTGCCATATGCAGTCTACCATAGCCCAAATGACAGTGTAATACATACTTTTCTTTTAGAAAATATATACATATTTTTCACATATGCTTTCATATACCTAATATGGAATTAGTTAGAGGAGAGTCTCCTCTAATAAAATTTATTACTCGCCATGAAGGACAATCCAGAGTGCATGCACCTTCCTGCTGACACTGCAACAATTCATTAAGCAAACTTCTTTAACTTAGTCACTATGTATTAACTGTTTAGAAGCCCCTTATAAAATGTTCCCAAGTATCAGGCAAAATAAGCAATTCCTTAGGGCAGCAATGCAAACACAGTAATTCCTGTGCAGCTACTTCAGAACCTTAAAAAAGCACCCTGAAAAAGGGGGAATACATGGATTGGAGGGTCACTACTGGGGCAGGGTGTGATGGGGGAAAACAATGCCAAACCTGAAGGATTTGTGGCAATGTTGAGATCTACAAGCTCTATTTTATAAGGCTCTTTCAATTCCCTTCACTATCCTTTATTTGCCCCTTTG
>JASSUY010024089.1:0-10292 GCA_032466535.1 Forpus xanthops | reverse complement strand
TTTGCCCCTTTGTTTCCTTCTTCCTTCCCACAGAAATCATAAAATGTTGCTGCTTTACTAGATATGGAAGATGCTTGCACTGGTTTTCACCATTTTACTATGAACGAATCAAGGATCCAATTCCTCCTTGTCTAGTCTCACAAGACTGCTTCTCTCAAAACAAAAACCAGAATTTCAAACACAAACATGCACTCATATGCACAGAAAAAAATCCACTTGTTGGAATATTTGTGCATTCTCTAGAGAATTCTGCAAATTCAGAAATAGTGGGGCAGAAACACCTTTTTCAAGCAAGATTTCCAGACATACTTATAAATAAAATGAACACAGAGTTTTCTAGTCAGCAAAATAACATGGAAATAGTCAAGCTAAGTATTTGAAATTGCAATGAATACTAGGCCAACCCTACATTTAAAAAGCAAATTCACTAACCCATAGTTAGGTTTTCTTCTCTTTCAGAGAATCATAGAACACTTAAGGTTGGAAAGGACCTTAAGATTATCTAGTTCCAACCCCCCTGCTATGGGCAGGGACACCTCGCACTACATTATTATATAAAAAGGAATGGAATTTATACAATTTTGAAAAAAAAAATCATTAAAATATTAATAATAAATCTCGTCACCTGCTTTCAGAAAAGAATGAAAACACAAAGGACTATTTCTGACAGTAATACAAAAGTGGTTTCAGGTCAGCTTGTAGAAACATGGCAAAAAGCAGTGCTTCAGTTTCGATGAGCTATATAAGTAGAGCGATTCCAGTCATTGACTCAGCAAAACAGAGGAAACTTGTTTTTTTTACTGTGGAAGAAAGTCACCCTGTGAATCAGTATCAGCTCAAGGAAATACATTGTAAAACTATAAATCACAACCAGGGACAGAAGAACTAAAGGCGCAGACACAAAATTGTCTCCAAATTTCTTCACTTTTGTAGAGAAGTGATTCGACTTGCTTTGATAAATTCCTAATGTAGTGTGGAAATGGGTTTACTAGACATACAGTGAGTTTATCATCTGGTAACCTGCTAAGGTATGTAAAACCCACTGGGAACCCTATTCAGTGTCAATTTTTGAAGTCCCAGTGAAACTAAATGCCTATTAGCTTAAAGGGTCAAACAAGCAAGCAGTGTCAACAGGGTTTCAGCTATTTTCATCCCTGTATGCAACCATTACTAAATTCTTTTTGTTCTGTGTGTGTTCAGGCCTGAACAGGCATTAGTTAATCCCTGCTTATTGTGTTACAAACAATCATACTAATGGAGGAGGACTTCTAGTAGGATAAGAAGCCTTTAACCTCTAGTTTTCTATTCAAAGGATATCTGAATCAATAGTAGTCAGAAGTCTTTTATCACTTGACGGCTTCAAGATGATGTGAATGAATTAACAATGGGTGAATCCTCTTTCTAAAACACAGATCAAGCTTATCAGAGGAAGGGTAAGGAGGTTTATTTTAAAAAGCTACAAGAGGTTAGCTCCTAAGAGCACCAAGACACTTAAGACAACTTTAAAGGAGGCACAACATGCTTACATCTGCACACAGCCTCCAACTCTACTTCCTACCAGGCTCTGTTGCACTGCTCTTCATGGTAAGATGAAGGGCATTTATTATATATTAAGCACTGAAGGTACTTTCTACGCATGCAGAGTGTGTTCAGAGGTCTTCCTGCTAGAGAGAAGAAAAAGACAAGCAGGCAGGGAGAAATTACTAAAGGTTCCACCTTTCTCCTTTGACACAGATCTCTTGTGTACATCATGGGGTGTCTCACAGTTAAATTTATTTTACTGTCTGAAATACTTTCTTAGCAACCAAGATTTCACAGATGGGAATTGTGAAGCAAAGAGCCCTTTAATAGCAGCATGCTGGATACATCACCGATGGACAGATGAGCACACCCGCTCAGCTGGTAAACACAGTTTATACACCTTTCTAGGTTTTGTTTCTTGAGTATGCCTACCCTCTTCTGAGAAATTATTTACATGCTCCCTGAACCCAAAACCTCCCCTCTGATGGCTCTCAGAGGGTCTCTGGTGGTCACAGGGAGGAAGGCTCTGAGTTTTCCTCATAAATGAACTTCTGAACTTTGCTTCTGGAGCATACGTTCAAGACTTGTGGGTACATAAACACCTTATCTGTATCACATATTGGTGCAGATGTGCCTATCTCCAACTGCAAACCCCCTTGGCTGTGGCCCACATCCTGGAGCCCCATGACCTACACTTTCTGTTCTGCCTATAGCTCACTCATAACAAAACCTCCTACATTTTTCTTACAGTACTCACAATACCTCTGTTTCATTTTCATGTTTTCTTTGTTATGAGTGCCATACTGTTTCTTTAAATCCCTTATTCTCTCCCATTGAGTTAGAAGTTTTTAAACTTCCCACAGTCTTCCTGCTTGTCCCACAGCCTTCTTCAACATAATTGGAGGATGTGGTTTCAGACTTTCAATCACTGTGGCTTCAAATTTTGTTTGTCCTATGCTGTGCTGGATCTGCCTGCTCAGAATAGGAAGCAGACAAGGTAATATAAATAATCCTAAAACTGCAACAATTCCCATAAGTATACTTTCCAATCCCCCTAAATTCCACCAATTTTCTAGTCCCAGGTCAGACACATTCCAAGTTTGCACTGGGACATGAACCACCTTATTCAATTCGTTGACCAGGGTTTCAATGGCTTTTCCCTCATCATCTATTTGGAGGGAACAGTTTGTGAGATTGAATTTTCCACAGACCTCCCCAACTCTCCCATAGCTAACATATAATCTAAGGCTAGTCTCTTTTGATAGACCACCGTTCTTATTTTGCTTCCCATTTTTACCAGTTTTAGGAGACCCTCCCCAGTGGTATCTGTGATCATTTCAACCACTGTTTGAAGTCGTATAGTCTCATTCAACATCTAAATCAGAGCGTGATACCCATATGATCCACCTTCAGCCCAAGTGGCTAGGCCATAACAAATAATCTGTTCAGGGGGCCATTCATTATCTTTCCGATTTCCTATTTGTAACGTTATCTTCTCTGGGCAAGATCTCCATTGGCTGGAACTCCTAATCTTTCTCCCATATTGATGGATAACAGGAAGAAACTTGGGCATATAGTGCCTAATGTGCATGTTCCATACCATTCCTTAGGAAGCTCACTGTAAGCATATTTTCCACAAATCCAATGCAATCCCTCTGGAGTTGCCAACTCTGATTGGTGCTTTTGTGTAATGTCTAGCTCTTGCCCCTTTCTGTTAAATTTCTTACATCATTTCCCCACATGTCCCATTTGCTTTGGCTACTGTTCAAGATCCCCAGATTTTCACAAATTCACCTAATTCCTTGGTAAAGTTGGGGTTTTCTTTTAACCTCTGCCAACAATATTTCCCTACAATATTAGTCTGCAGCCCCCATTTGGCCAACTTGATGTACTTAGTATTGTTCCATATATCAATCTTAAATATATCTACCTCTTGGGATTCCCAGGGCCATTGGTCTCCCATTTTAGTTCCCCACACATGCAAAACAACTGGTTACACTTAAAGCCTTTGCTATTATTCTCAGATGGGTTAATAAATTCTGGGCTACCACAGGGATCTCAAACCTAGCAGATGATTCCAATTCATGATAAAAAAAGTGAAATAACAGCTCATGTTCAGTGTCCTTACTATTAGGTGCTCTCACTTTCACATGTATTAAGGTTCCTGGATCATAACCAGTGCCATCAATTTACAGGCCAAAAGTGTGTTTGGCCATTTTCCAATGCTCATTCCAGGTTCTGGGCCTATTTATGGTTAAGTTCAGTGGGTTACACTGGTTCCTCCTGCATCCACTTTGGGCTGTCAGTCTCTCTAACTTAACTACCCACTGCCCTTTCTTCTCTAGTACCTGAGTATATTTTCCTGGAGTAAAATCTTTAGACCAAGTACCACAGGTCCAATAGGCACAATAATTCCAAATCTTTGTACAAATAGAACTCACTACTTCAGATTTGTATCTCCAAGAGGAACGCATATTTTCAATCATGAGAGTAGGTTCGCACCCACTCTGCACTTCCACATCCTCCTACCCATCTGCCACTGTCTATTGCTTCACAAGCATCAAATAACACACTAGCTGGCTTATCTCTATTCTTGATCTTAATTTTTCCTGGAAGAGTCCCATACCCCTCCAGGGCCCTCATTTCCAGTCAATATTTGTTTGGATCCAGTCAGGAGTCAAAACAAAATATTTGATTTTGCTTATGCCTACACATGGAATACGTAACCCCATCTTGTAAATAGAGGCCCTTGCAGCAATAACAGGCATCATATATTAAGGTCTTTGTTACCTTTTGTCCCATCCTGGTTTTCAGGTGTTTGGTACAACTGTTGAATATTTGTTGGAATCTGGCCACTACTGTGGCCATGGTAATCACAATCATCACCTTGAGGGCACTCATCTCTCCAACCCTCTTTGTCTTTTAGGTTGCTGCCAACAGCAGAGGTCATAGCTCTTCTTGCTGGCAGAGATTTTCTTCTCAGGTTTACTTATATTTTGGCTGTTTAAGCAGTCGTACCTGCAGGACTACCTTTGTTTCTATTATAGTATGATAAGGGAATATTGAGATCTCTATTCCAATCCTTATTCTTTTCACTTAGTCCTTCATTAGAGGTGGGGATTAAAACCTTTAGTGTTTTCTTGGATACATCAACAGCCTTTTGTCTTTGATTACTAAATATCCATGTGTCCTTTGGCAGTACCCAGTTATCTTTTATAAGTTTTCTATTTTGCACTCTAGAAAGAGAGGTTTCCTCTTTTTCTATAACCTTGAGACCACAAACATGTGTTCTAAGGTTATTTCAGTGTTAAATTCAAGGGACTCCTATACCACACACACCTGGCAATTAGGGTTAGTTGACAGCCTTTACACTTTGGACAGAAGGATGCCCTGGCTTCTCCTGGTACTATGGGGCACTGTTCTCTATCGTTCCCTCTACCCATGCAATTATTGTCCACTTATATCTGTTAGATTCCCACAAGCTACCTGATTGTTCAACTCTGTCCCAGTCAGACCACTTGTCACACCAGAAATCATTTCTGAACCATACCCAAACAGTTTGTTCACAGCCAAAACACTCGATACAGAATAACGGGTTACATGAAAAATCCTCAAACCCATGCATAGGACAATGCCAGTTAACAAGCAGCTCAATGCTGAGATGCTGATGATGTCCAGTATTACTTCTGCTCATCTGGAGATCAATCTTTGGATATTTCCTTTGTATTTCTTTTTCAATCTGTTAGGTAGTTCAGCCACTGTAAGAAAACTTATTGTCAAGTTATTTTAAATTTCAGATAACTCTGTTGCATGTTCCATTCATTTTCTTTTGGGGGCTCCACTGGCCCTTTTACACTGGAATGATGCATCCACCCATGTTCCTGGGTGCTAACTACTGTTTCTGTAGTGAGTAGGAATTAACATGTCCCCTCCCACTGCTCTCCCAATGACTCTTCTTTCCATGCCTTAATGAGAACCCAATTCCCCATTTTGATAGGATGAACCTGCATCTCCAGCTTTGTGGTCTGGGGAAATAAATCTTATTAGTACAAATTACGTAGTTGAGACTATATACCTTGTACGTAGCAGTTTATGTATTTTCCCCTGCTTTCCCAAGTGGGTGTCTCCACACTGTGGTATAAGTAAGGCAATTCAAATATTTCGTAGGGGGAAAAGACTGATGTCCTTCTTAGGGGCAGTTCATATTCTGAATAGCACTAGAGGTAGACACTTAGTCTAAGTCATTCCAGTCTTGAGAATTAGTTTAGAAATGTGTTTTTTGAGAGTCTGATTCATTCTTTCAAACCTGCCTGAGCTCAAGGGATGCCAGGCAGTGTGGTGCTGCAAAGTAATCTGCAGGTTGTCAGATACTGATTTTGAGATGGGGTCCCTGATCAGAGTCTATTGCATCTGGGAGTCTAAATAGGTGAATTATTTGTTCTAATAAAATTTTTACAACACTCTCAGAGGTGTCTCTTATTACAGGAAATGCTTCCACACAGTGGCTTAAATGATTTTCAATTGCCAATAAATATTTCCATCTTTGGATTAGGGGTAAAAGCTAAAGTCTACTTGTATTCTCTGTAAAGGTAGCAAAACTAAGTCCCTTCTCCATGCTACCTGGGGATCGCTGTAGTTTCTTGTTGATTCTTTGGCAGGTTATACATTGGTTTGTGATTTGCTTCGCAACTGTATATATATTAACTTACATCCAAAAGTTTTAAGAAAGGTCTCCACTAGTGCCAGCATGTCCCAATGAGTACTTCCACGCAATTTTCAGAGCGCCTCCCTTGTGGTACTCTTGGATAACATTTGTCTCCCATCTGGGAGTGCCCATTTGCCTGTTACATCTTCTACTGACCCAATTTCTAATAGCTCTTTTTTCTCTTGTTCACCGAATTTTGGGCATAGTTCTTTTTCCTGAACTGATATCAGAGTCCTGAGAGGGCAATATTCCTCCTCAAGTGCCACTGCCTTCGCTTCTTGTTCTGCTTGTTTATTCCCCCAGGCTGTCATACTGTTCCCCTGTTGGTGCCCTTTTATGTGCTCTACTGCAAGCTCTTGAGGTATTAATAAAACCTCTAGCAATGTTTTAATCACTGCCTCAAGGCTCAGGTGTTTGACTTGGGAGTTTATCATTCCTTTTTCCTGCCAAATTTTCCCAAACACAAGAACTGTTCCCCAATCATACTTAGAGTCAGAATAAACTGTTCCAATCCCTTTTCTTATTTTCCATAATGCTACTACCATAGCGCATAGTTCACACATTTGGGCTTACCAATCACTGGGGAGCTTACGTGCGCTTATTGTGGTTAGGTCTATGCCAACTATAACTGCATAATCACTGACTCTTTTATCATTTATTACTCAAGACAACCCACCTGTAAGCAGATGTTTCCCTTCCTTCAAAAGAATCTCTATTAAGTCCTCCTGGACTTTCATCTGATAATCTATTATTTCTGAACATTCATGCTCTAGACCTTCTTTTCTTCTGTTCCATATAGGAACTGAGAAGGGTTAACACAGGAACTCACTGTTAAGCTTAAGTCATCTTGTCCCATTACAATAGCCTCATACTTGAGAATTCTGGAATCTGTCATCCAGCGCCCTGATGTCTGAGTCAGAATCATCCACGCAGCAGGGAGCATGTAAACCAAAAGCCTGGCTTCAAAGGTTGATTTCTTAGCCTCTTCCACTAACAAGGCAGTGGCAGCTATAGCTTGCATACATGATGGTCAGACCCTGATTACCAGACCTAAGAATTTTGATAGAAAATCTACTGGTTTCTTATACCCTCCCCCATTCTTGGGTAATTACTCTACTTGCCATAATATTAACATAGAGCACAATGGATTTGTTTAATCCTGGTAACACCAACATAGGGGTTTGTACTAATGCCTTTTTAATTTGTCCAAACCATCCTATTCACCTGGCAAAAAAGGACACCTTGGTATGCTGGGATGTGAACTTATCATATAGAAACTTTATCTTTGTGTTATAGTCTTCTATCAATATATGACAAAATCCGACTAGCCTCAGAAACCATCTAACCTTCCACACTGTTTTTGGTACTGGGCATTCAATGATTCCTGCAGTGTTTTCTGGGCTCAACCTTCTGGATCCCCCATGAATTAGATACCAGAGACACTCAAATTCCTTCTCTACAAATTGCACTTTGCTCTTGAGCACTCGTAATCATTTCTGGCCTAGATAATTCAACAACTTCACTGTTTCTTCCTCCACATCTGATTGTACTGCCCAGCCATTAGTAAGTCATTCACATTTTGTAAGACTGTTACAGTGCCTTTTTCGTTTTTTTCCATGATAACTTCCAATGCTTTTTCAAATAGATTTGGAGCCTATGAAAACCCCTTGGGGAGTGCAGTCCACCTCAGTTGTTGCTTTATTCCTGTGCCTGGGTCTTCCTACTGAAATGCAAAAATATCTCATGACCCCTTATAAAGGAGACAGGCCCAGAATGCATCTCTTAAATCTATCACTGAAAAACATATGTTTTCATGGGGTATTTTGCTCAGTCTTGTGTATGGGTTAGGGACTACCAGACCAATTTGTTGATTTCTCTTAGGTCCTGAACCAGACAATATTTTCTATCACCCTTCTTTACCAGTAACATGGGTGCATTATATGGAAACATACATCATTACAGCAATTCATCCTGAATTAATTATAAAATCATAGAATAGTTGGGGTTGAAAAGGACCTTAAAATCGTCTAATTCCAACTCCCTGCCATGGGCTGAGATGCCTCAAACTAAACCATGTCACCCAAGGTTCTGTCCAAACTGGCCTTGAACACTATCAGTGATGGAGCATTCACAACTTCCTTAGGCAACCCGTTTCAGTGCTTCACCACCCTACAATAAAGAGCTTCCCCATCACATCCAGTCTAAACTTGCCCTGCTTAAGTTTTAACCTGTTGTCCCTTGTCCTATCACTACAGTTCCTAAAGAAGAGTCACTCCCCAGCATCCTTATAGGCCCTTTTCAGATACTGGAAGGCTGCTCTGAGATCTCCATGCAGATAGAGCACATTTACTTAATTAAAAAAAAAAGGGGGCAGTGATGAGGGGGTATGATTTTATGCATGTGCTGCACCATTACACAATGCTCTACTCTAAAAAGCTTAGCTTGTAATATGTATTCATGCATACTTCACTTGTGATTTCTTAAATTTAAGGTTTATGGTTCAGACATTTTCTCTTGACTCTCACACAGAACAGTCTCATCTGAATTTAGAATACTTGGAAAAAATCACCTGCTTAAATATTAAAACAACTCACTTGTTTTTAACAGTTGTAACCTCTCTAATGACAAAGACAAACATTGCTTCTGCTTCCACAGTAGCAGAGTTCAAATTCAGAAGAACACACTGGAAAAATTCCATTCCATTTGGGTGTTGTTCTATACTATCTTTGTCACATACCAAATGAACTTACTCTGTGTACAGCATGCAGTACATAACCTCCATGCACAACAGGTTCACCAGTTAAATTAAATTATTTCCATCTGATTCTTTACATCATTTACAGGGTGGTAAGCAGACCTGTTATTCATACCTCTGATGTTCAAATATGCAACGTGACCTGAAATTCTTTAATGCTGTTGTACATGTGACACATTTTGAAGCAAAAATATGATTCTACTGAGAGAAAAGACAGATCAAACCAGAAATTTAAATGTGTTTTGGTCTATGAACCTTTGACTACTAGAGCAGTCCCAGTGGCACGTACTTATCCACAGGTAACGTAAGAAATCAAGTAATTTGTAGCAGTGAAATGGGAAGTTACAGTGATTTTCAGCCATATACAAATATGCATTAGACACTCCATCGGGGAGAAGGAAATCTCAATTAATGCAAAGCTCCTCCTCCCTTCTGCAGCTTTCACTTGAACTGGCAGAAAGACTCTGCTTGATAGGGAAGATAAAAAAAATATAAAATAAAATCATTGATTTACATCAAAGAAAACTGTAATTTAATTTTAAAAAACTTTGCAGATGTCCTTTTTTTTGCGATTTTTCTGAATAGAGAAAGCAAAATCAAAACCAGATCAAGTTCTCTTTGAGCTGTGCAGTTAATTTCCTGACCAAATATACTGTACTGCTGCTGCTTATCATCAAATGGATTAGGGAAGGAAATACCCTAAGTTTCCACTGCAAAACAGTGCTATGCATGTGTGAATGCACCTTCTCTGCAGATGTTTGTCCTTCTTGGGAAGACATCAGTGAGGTTCTGGTATATCACCTGTGGAATAATTAGGAAATGTAATTGGGAATTAAATTCAAAATGCAGCATTGTCCACGCATAAGAGAGAAACAGGCCTCCCGGGATGAGATGCAGCTGTACCTGGTATGCCAGGAATGTGCACTTCACAGTGGTTCTCGTAACAGACGGAGAGTGGGGCGAGGTGGAGATCTCGCAGTTGCGCTTTGTCCTAACTTCAGCAAAAAGATGGGAACGAGACGGTGTAAGAAACTGATAAGCTGCATACTCGCTACCCCGAGCCAGCAGCCTGTCATCTTTTGACAGAATACCGTCTTCAGTGTGAACTTTGCTTCATTATAATGCATTTACATGCTAAAATGCACACCCATCTAAAATGCGACCCCCTCCAAAATGGGACCACCCCTCTCTGAGTCTGCGCTCTGAATTCCTGGTGTTATATGCCTTTAATTCGGAGAGAAATTTACACCAATAGTAATAAAGGTATGTATGACTAGAGTCACTCAAGCTCCACCTTGAAGGTAAAAATAA